>SADC01000789.1:0-26168 GCA_004194705.1 Ditylenchus dipsaci | reverse complement strand
TCGTCGGGAACAATCGGTCATTTTACATATGCCGGAACAATTGTCCCTTTTATACTAGCCCGGAAGAATCGGTCATTTTATATATTGCCGGGAACAATTGTCCTTTATACTAGCCGGGAACAATCGGTCATTTTATATATGCCGGGAACAATTGTCCCTTTTATAAGGCGGGAACAATCGGCGCCGGGGAACAATTGTCCGTGTCCGCCGAAAAGCCCTCAATCCCTTTTAAAAATGGTCAAAAAGGGTAGTTTAAAGGAGCATAGCCGTCGCCGACAACGAAAATTTCAAATGTTTGAATTTCATCTCGCCCTGTACTCTTTTAAGTCATTCGAAGCAAGTCAAAAGAGTACAGGGCGTGATGAAAAAGGACTGTCCGCGCGATTCAAACATTTGAAATTCTCGTTGTCGGCGACGGCTATGGTCCTTTAGGTGGCCCCAAAACTGGATTTTTATTGACCAGCCCCCATATTTATAATCACTATCGGATAGAATTTTTATCCGATACCATCCGGATAATTATCCGGAAGCTCGGATAATTATCGGGATAGTATCGAAAACTCGATTTCCCACTGGGAATCGAACCCTCGACCTTGACCAATATTGTCTAACTCATTAGACCACTAACCACTAGGCCACTCGGTCCATTATCAATGATAGAGTTATTTGTGTATTAAAATGGTTCATCTCGTCTTTTTCATAGGAGACACCGCTTAATTGAGCAAAGAACAAAACTCAATCATAATTTTTATTCATAATAACGATACCATTTCCACAAGGCGCGTGTTATTGGATAGGCAAGATATCGCCATAAAATAGAGTCATATTGTGCCAATGTTCAGACACCCTCTTCTTCCTCATCCCTAAACTCTCACTTACAGTCAAACCTCGATATAATGACACCTCGACATAACGACACCCTCAATATAACAACTCCTAAAATGTACCAATTTGGTCGGCTTTGACTAAAATTAAGTCAAATGAATCCTCGATATAACGACTCCTTTAGGCCAGTCCATTGAAGTGTCGTTATATCGAGGTTTGACTGTATCACTTATTTCAACCACTTCTTACACTCCGAAGAAGAACAAAAGAGCAGTTGTTCAATCGCACGATAGAAAACATTTTATGAACCCATTCTTCTCCTTGCATAGGATTTCAACCCCAATATACAGGCACGTATTCATTCAGATGAGGTATTGTCAGGTATTAACGTTTTTATTGTAAAATCCTGGAAAAATCAATAATTCAAAAGTGACTTCAAACTTTTGCAAATTCGACAAGTTTTTAAACAGATAGGTTTTTCTCCTGATGTGGTCGTTTTAAAAATTTAATGATGGCTTGGCTATTTCCACAGATTATTCCTTAGAAATTGCCATTCAACCACAGACCCAACAATTTTACTAATCTCCTTGCGAAATACGTGTAATTCGAAACCAACTTCAACAACTTTACGTACCACTCTGTTCGTCGGAGGGATGGGCAGTTAGGTGGAAGCTAAAACAGATTGACGAAAAAATAACATTGTTTGAAATTTTTTATCACTTCAATGACAACAACGAATGATCGCAATCAAAGAACATTTTCAATAGTCTTCCAAAATGCCCTGAATTCCCCCACAGACGGCATCTGAAGTATGCAAGAATAGATACGTGATCCATTAAACATGACGATATTAGATATACAACAAACAATGAAAGCAAACAACCACAAATTAGTAAAGAAAAATAATTATTGAAACAAATGCAATTCAAAAGAATGAATTATCCGGATAATTATCCGGTATCGGATAATTATCCGATACTATCCGGATAATTATCCTATCGGATAGTATCCGAAGTGATTATAAATATGGGGCAGAACTAAAAAATAACGTCTTTTTCGAACTCCCGAGTTGATTTTAGTCGATATAAAGTGTTTGAAATACTTTAAAAAAATTTTGATTGGGGGGGGGTATAATCCGGGGAGACAGGTCAGTTCGCCCCACGATCAGTTCGCCCCGGTCAGTTCGCCCCAAGATCAGTTCGCCCCGTTTTTTAAAAATGACCATTATGCCATGAAAAACAAACCCAAACTTATTTTTTTAACTTTTTTGTAGTTCGGGAACATGTTTGAGTCATCCTATACGCTGGCCTACCCTTGCCTAAGCCTAAGCCTAAAACAAAAACGGGGCGAACTGATCGTGAGGCGAACTGACCGGGCGAACTGATCATGGGCGAACTGACCGTACACCATAATCCGGTAGCGCCTATATTATATGGACCCTAGATCCATCTGCCTCGAGCAAACATTTCGCGAAATTGTTTTCTGCGTTTGCTAAGTTATCACGAGTTCTCCTGTTTTCACTTTTTCGGATTTCGTAAACATCCGAAAATTTATAAATTGACCTGAATTTTTTGCGAGATTTTAAATGTTAATAATACTCTACAACTGAAGGTCAATAAAGTGGGTACCGTATTTCCTCTAATAAGGCGGCCCGCTCTAATAAGGCGACCCCCCTCATTTTTTGACTAAAATTTCAGAGTTTAAGGCCATTTTTGATTGACAATTTTCAGATTTTTGGGGGCTTGAAAAATAAGGTGGCCGGCCGCCTTTTTAGAGGAATACGGTACCTTACTAGATACTCGCATTACTGGATATGCTGCAAATTCACAGCACCCCTTACCCTGGTCAATGAAATATTGAGTTTTGACGTTAGTGAAAAGCCCCTCTTTGAATCATTTAAAGACGTTATGTAGATGGAAATTAGGGTGGGACGCGGTCGGGTACCCGAAACCGGGAACCGAACCGAACCGGAGGCATTTTGGCGAAATTACCGAACCGAGAACCGGGTGTCCAGGAACCGGAAGAACCGAGAACCGGGTCCAGGAACCGACCGGTTCCGGTTCCAAATAAGCATTGGATAGAATTGCTAACTTGAAAGTTTAATTTAAGTTTGAAGTTTAAACTTTTGAAAATTGATTGAAGTTTGTAAGTCAAAAATTGTCTTGACAGGGTCGTATTGTAAAATGGCACACAGTTATTGCTAGGGTTGTGAAACGAGCAAATGCTCGAGCAGATTGGTCAATTTCGAGCATATGCTCGGCCCCAGTCAACCTTCGAAATAGATTTTATCTTTATCTTTATTATTCATTTTATCCCATTTTTGTTGCTATTTTGCTTTTTCTGCTTATTGCTATTTTGGAGAAAAAAAAAAGATTTTGACTAAAAACTTTAAAAATAAAAAAGATTTGGGGTCCCGAAAAAAGGACAAATCTTTTTAAAAAGGACGGTAACGAACTCTGCCCTATTCCATCGAAGGATAGGCCAGGGTCAAACTCACCATAGGGGTCTGAATTTTTTTCATTGGTCTCCCTTGTCCTTCACGGATCTTGTACAAAAACCATGTCTATAACGGCATCTCCTGATAACGGCACCCTGAGGCCGGTCCACAGGAGTGCCGTTGTAGAGAAGTTTGACTGTATCTCAAATGCAAGGATCTCCATAGGTTCCAAGGTTAAGTTGCCATTACCCGCATACCCGGTCGGGTACCCGACCGGTAAAATGCTACCCGAACCGAGAACCGGGGTCGTGAAAACCCGGGTACCCGGGAACCGGGTTGAGCCAAATTACCCGACCGCGTCCTACCCTAATGGAAATGATTAAAGAAAAAGTTATGGGCACTTTTCTGTTAAAAGGAAGATTGGGGCCTATCGCAAATAGAAGCTCTGGTGTGCATATAGGCGTACCCAGGGGAGGGAGGATAGTAATATATACCGGCAAAAATTGTTAACATTTGCAGAAATTGATGCTGCGCTATAGCCCGCTCTCTTCAGTGTTTTTTAAATAAGGATTAGCCACCCCCTCGTCAGTATTTTTTGACTAAAATTTTTTTTCTCTAGCACCTCCCCTCCCGTCAGAAATCGAAAACCATTAAAATTTTCTGAACTATGGATATACTTTCGTATGGAAAAATCATAGAATTTAAAAAATTCACGAGCAAAAGAAAAAATAGGGTGTGGCTATAAATAAATTTTAGAAAAACTTCCAAAAGTGAGAAGAAATTCCACGTTGACAGGCTCATATGATCGATTCTAAACCGACTTTTTTATTATAACAATAACCAATAAAGTATTTGTATTGCAGACATTAGTTCAAAAAATTGTATTCAATGATTGTGCTTGGTCGATCTGCGTCTAAAAACAGTGCAAGATTGATCGCCTTCTTTTCCCACAACAGCTTTCATCTTGAAGTCACCTAAATAGCAGCATTATAGTTTTTTTATTATTCACTTTTTTTCAACGAAAACTTACAATGTTTGGTTTTCATCAGATAACACCGGTAGTAATAAATGTCTCCTTCTTTTTTGCAACCTTTATGACTGCCAGATACATTCACGAAAAACTTTGATCGTCGAATTTTTTCAAATTTTTTTAATGAAGGATAAGTTCCTATGAAACTCCAAAGCGCTCCTCCATGAGGTACAGCATCGGTTTTTTCAGCTGAATGACCTAGAATTTACAGGATTGCTTTGGGTTCGTTTATCGGCTAGACTTTATTTTGACCGCCCTACTTCGTTTTTGAAGGTCTGAGCATGTTTTAGGCTTAAGAACAATAGAAAAGGCGAAAAAGTGTGGAAGAACATTTTACGAATGTTTTTGGACTGCTTTGGTTCCCCTATGGTTTTGGTCTCTTTTTTATTTTAGGCGTTTCGGCAACTGGAGCTGGTAAAAACCAACTCGTATCGATCCCAACTCGTATGTCCCAACTCGTATCAATCCCAACTCGTATCAATCCCAACTCGTATCAATCCCTCAAAATCATGTTTAAACCACTTCTAAGTAATTTTTATGCGCTTAAACGATAAAAAATGTGTTTTCGAGTATTTTCTGGCCCAAAAAGTCGATTTTCGGAAAAAAAAAATTTTGACCCAAATTTGACTTTTTCCCTTGGTCCCAAGGCAAACCACCCAGAAAGCATACCTGGAGACCCCAAAAAGATGGGATTTGAGCATAGTTTTGTTGACTGGGGCCTACCGCATAAAGAAACTCTGTATGCATGCGTTTTTCATGCATCCAGAGTCACTTTCGAGTGATTTGCGTCTAAGGTATGTGGGTGTGCGCATCTCAACCCCAAGCAACCAAGCCCCCCCCCCTTCGGGGGGGGGGGGGGCTTGGTTGGTTAGAGATGCGCGCGCGCACTTACCTAGACATATATTCCGAGCAAGACTCTTGATCAAAAATGCATTTAGAGACTCTTTTCGCCCAGCTCTAGTGACCAAAACGGGGTAAAATTATTCTTATATAAGATGGTTTGCCATGGGGGACCAAGGCAAAAAGTCGAATTTGGGTCAGAAAATTTTTTCCAAAAATTAACTTTTTGGTTCAGAAATACTCGAAAACACCTTTTTTTTATCGGTTTAAGCCCATAAAATTACTTAGAAGTGGTTTAAACATGATCTTGAGGGATTGATACGAGTTGGGACATGCGAGTTGGGATTAATACGAGTTGGGTGTCGTTCCTGGAGCTGGGCAAAAAGAGGCTCTATTGCATTTTAATCATGAGTCTTGCTTTATAAATAATCTAAAACAGAAGTGAGTTCGAGCATCTCTAACTCTCAAAAACCCTTGAAAAAACGAGGTTTTGGCTCTGGCTAAATAGTTTTTAGCCGTCTTAAATATTGCAAAAAATTTTTTTAATGTATTTTGGAAACACAAAATTTCTAGCTTTAATAAAACAAAAACCCTCACTCAAAAAAGACTCCCTATTTTTAATCGAGTTTTTGTTTTAGGGTTTCTAAAAAGCGATTGGCAAAATCAAAATTTTTGCGATACTTAGGACCAGACTGTAAACAAAACTGGCAAAAGTCTTCGAAACTCGAAGTGGAAAAGCTGTAAAACCCGGTTAGTTGGCCGGTCTCTTGAGTGTACTAATTGAGAGCGTTGACTGTACCGGGTATTGCAAGATTTTTTGGAACTTTTGTTTTGGCCATACCTTGTTTGCTTGGCCGAATTTCGAATATACTCAGCTCGCCCTGACAATTTTTTTGGTATATAATTTGAAAATGGAAAATTTTCGCTTGCTCCCCCCCCGTGGTTTGGCCTTTGGCCATCCGGAGGCCATACACAGACCAGGACCCAAACCACAGAAGGGACCAAGCGAAAATCGTGTTTTTCGCATCATATACAATAAAAATTGTTATAGCAAACTGAGTTGATCTGCGTTTACAGAATTTGGAAATCCGCATTAGAAACAATTTATGGCCAAAACAAAAGTTCCAAAATATTGTTACACTCTGTACTAGGATCTACTGTTATCATTTTCACACTTACCTCTTTTGCTTTTTACATTCTTTTTTGTTTTCAATGCATCATTTGTACGCTTTAAAGTTTCATGAGCAGAGTTCGGGAAGGTTTTTGATTGGTATTGAAACAGTGTTCATTGTCTCCACATAGTTAAGGGTATTGTCGTGCACTTCGACTGCTGGATGAGTTATAGTTTTTAGAAGACCATTGGATTCAGATGGTTGGTAGCTATCTTGAATTAAGTTGCTTGACAGACAATTACTTGAGCTAAAAATTTGTTCATAGTTTGCACTTTCTTCAGGCATGTTCAGTTTGTCAAACATCGGCTAAATTAAATTTTTCGGTTTAATTTGAATTTTCTTTTAGTTAAACATTGTTTCAGGTTTTGAAACCCTAAGACTAGGTTTTGAAACCCTAAGACTTCTTGTAAAAATTATAATTTTTTTAAAAATTATTTTTTCATCTTTTCATAATTTTTACTAGAGACAGAAACAGGTCAGGGCCCTGATCAGGACTCTGACTCGCCAGACCGATTCTCGAACAAAAACCTGACCCGAAACCCGTCCTGGTCGATTTCGAAAACCCTGAACCCTGACCCGAAATTTGCCAGATCCTTAATCCAAATTTTCCACAAGCTTTTATATAGCCTACTGCTAAATGTGTGTATCTGATGAGTTTTTCAGTACTTACCATTTGACTAGTTACCGTATTACTGTTCCACGCTTTTATTTGCACTGTAAACATAGTTGTACGCTCGTCAAAACTAAAAAAGCGCCGGCGCCGGTGCTTTTTGATTACACTGCCGGCGCCGGGATTTGAAAATTTTCGCCGCCGGCGCTTTTCAGATCTTCTTTTTTGCCGGCGGCGCGCCGGCGCTGGTGTAGCACCGGCGCCGGCTTATGTATAATGAGGGTGAAATTAGAATTTTTTAACATGATAAAATTCACATAAAAACGGTGTTTTTTCACAATTGATAGCATTTGCATAGTACTGAAATAAGTATCGTACCTTCTGTTAACTTCTGGAACTATATACTTTTCCATTTCTCGAATCGCCTGCGCCTACAAAATTTTCGCCGCTGCGCTAGCGCCGTCGCAGGCGCTCCAACTTGGCTAATTTTACCCTGCGGCGCGACGGAGCTCGTGCAGCGCCGGCGCGCGCTGCCTACGCTGCGTGCAAATATGACTGTAACGCGCTGCTTTGCCCCTTGAATTAAACTAAGGGTCGGTTTATCTTTCAATCTATCTCTGGGGTCGGTTAATTATGATGGGTCCATTTATTTAAGAAAATATCTATAATCATTCAATTTGCTTTTTACTCGCTATATAATTTAACACTGATGATTGCTTTACATTGTGTACCGTGTAAAGCTAACAACATTTTATATGAGCGGTAATTAGAAAATCGGACTTGTCACGGAACAACTATCGATTACTTACCGTCAATATATTTTTTCAAATTTTCATCAAAAATAATCAATCATTAGGGAAAAACATTTCAAAGTTTTTAACAATGCAATCATTCTTAAATCCGAATCCATAGAGATCAAATCAAACTGAATTTTAATGAGCTGAGATATTACAAAGTAGGTACATGGTGCAAATTTCTGACTTACATACTCAAAATTGTTATATCGTACCTAATAAAAATTATTTTCATTTTAACTTAACGAATTCGGATTTACGACGAGAATTAGCAATAAGAAAGGCTTTTCGAAAACTTCTGACTTAAAAAATGAAAATTGTTGATGAAAATTTAATTAAAAAAATATTTGGGCCCGGTAATTTATACTTCATCTTTTCACGAAACCATCAGCCGCGGAAGCGAAATATGATAAGAGTAAAAAAACGATCAAAATTTAAATGGCAGTACAAATTCTCTTTTACGCATGCAAACACTCGCGAAGTATTCGCCAAAAAGCTAAAAACTATCAAAGAAGAGCAGCAGTCCAAAAAGAACATTTTGACTTCAACGCTGATAGTTTGACCATTAACCAAGAATTTAGAAATTACTTGGACTTACAGTCAAGTCTGGATATGAGATAAACCTTCGTACCGGACCAGGTGTATCTTATATCGAAGTCGAAACTTGACTGTATCTTACAATCATGATTTTTTTGCGTATACAGTTTTTCTATTTAGCCGTAATTGTATAAATCCTAAGTGTGTCCAGTTGTTGGTATACCGGGTTCAATTGTCTGCAGGGTTGTCTAAATTTTAAATTCTAAGTTTTAGTTTTCCTATGTTTTCTCTAGCTGCGTAAGATAGATATACGATTAGATGTGCCCTAACAATAAGTTCAAAAAATTGGGATAGTTCTGTAGATTAGCTAATTTTATTGTCTTTGATTTGGGTATTAACAAACCTGAAAGAAGATTTCAAATTTAGTCAAAACAATTCTTAATCAGGGAGGTTGCATAACTAGCAAAAATACATTATTTAAATTGCACAATCAAGGTTAATCGAGTGCTGGGCTTTTATTTTAGGTATAGTGCTTGAGTATAGCTCTAATCCGTGTAATTTTTCTAAGTTGAGGCAAGGTCGTCGTTTTGAATTAAACATTGATGTCAAAAACATCAATACATCCATTTTTTAATTTTCAATTAAAAAAGACTAATTTCAAAGATTGCACTGAAGTCTGGTTGAAAATGTTTAGAATATCAAAACATTTACCTGAGGCTCATAAAGATGATGTTGGTCATTTGGAGAATAACTTGAGGGTGTTGGAAATCGGTCCCGGACAGTGAACTCAGATGTTGCATGTGAAGGTGTGTTTGATAAGGCAGAAGTTAGTGAAAGTCTTTCAAATGGGCTTCTATTTTGACTGCTGATGCATGAGTGATAAGAAGGCATTTTTGAAGAAAAGTCTCTATTTGTTGACGTTTTATTCTTGCTGCAGGTGAAAAAACAAGCTAAACATACAGTTAATTTATTCAAACAACGGCTGGGGAAACTTGCCAAAAAAGAAATTTGCCAAATACGAAATTTGCCAAAACGAAATTTGCCAAATCGAAATTTGCCAAAACGAAATTTGCCAAATCGAAATGCGCCAAAACGAAATATGCCAAAACGAAATTTGCCGAAACGAAATTTGGCCAACGAACCAACAGGGGGACCAAGGCCGTTTTTACGTTTTTTTCGAAATTTTCGAAACTGTGTCCGAACCACCTAAAACCACCCCAAACAACCAAAAACCTCCTAAAACAGCAAAAACCACCAAAATCACACTAAACAACTCAAAACACCCAAACCACCCGAAACCATCCAAAACTACACTAAACAAAATTTTTGTGGGAATTTGAATTTTTAGTCTGAACCAACCAAACCAAGTGGTCGTCCACTTGGATCGAATTTTTTTTTACGTTTTTGGTTTCTAAAACCAGTTTTCTAGACTAATTCGTGCACGCTTAACATGGTTTGACAGTGGCAAAATGCCGTTTTCTCAGTTATTTTTTGAGTTTTGGCAAATAATTGATTTTACCAAAATCAATTATTCCCCAAAAACTCAAAATTTCTTTATAAAACGTGATTTTACCACTGTCAAACCATGTTCAGCGTGCACGAATAAGTCCAGAAAATAGGATTTGGAATCCAAAAACGTAAAAAAAAAATTCGATCCAAGTCGACGACCACTTGGTTTGGTTGGTTCAGACTAAAAATTTAAATTAAATTTATAAATTTTAATTTTGTTTGGTAAAGTTTTGAATGTTTCTGGTGGTTTTTGATGTTCTGGGTGGTTTTGTGTGATTCTGGGTGGTTTTGGGTGATTTTGGATGGTTTTCGCTGGTTTGGGGTGATTTTAGGTGGTTAGGACAGTTAGGACACAATTTCGAAAATTTTGAAAAAAACGTAAAAACTGCCTTGGTCCCCCCTGTTGGTTCATTGGCCAAATTTCGTTTCGGCAAATTTCGTATTGGCATATTTCGTTTTGGCGCATTTCGATTTGGCAAATTTCGTTTTGGCAAATTCGTTTTGGCAAATTTCGTTTCGGCAAATTTCGTTTTGGCAAAACATACGTTTGGTAAATTTCGTTTTTGGCAAGTTTCCCCTAGCCCAAACAACTATAGTCTAATTATTTTTAAAACAACAGGTTTTTTAGTTTACGCATTTCAACTCATTTAACTGTCGATAAGGTAGAGAAACGAGAATTATGTTGAAATTTCTTAATCATCATAATTTTTTCGTGATCGGTTTTTGAAAATAGCAGTTCAACCTTTTTTGAATGTGGTTTTCTACATGTGCTGATTTTTTCATTTTGTTAAAGGGGCATGCCCGTGCATTTCAAAAAGTTGAAGCGGGGACCAGCAAAATTTTCTAAGTTTTGCTGTTTTTTACTCGTTTTGCATCAAATCTGATAATGATCCTTAAACTACTTTTAAAAAATAGGCGGAAAACTTAAAAAAAATTAGATGAGAACGCCTGTAAAACTTGATCAAAAAAAAAAAAGTCCTGTTCCCCGCCTTTTCTCCGTGTCGGGCATGGGCATGCCCTTTAAGAATGATTATTGCCTCAATTTCACTGTTTTGGTCATGTTGGTGCTGAGCCCAATTGTCCAAAATGCTAGCTTCGGTAGGGTAGCTGGACATTGCTGGACAGCCTGCGCACTTGTAGATTTGACCATTGCTATGCTCAAGCACCAAGTGTTCCTCCAATTTATTAATTGTAGAGAATATCAATGAGCAATCAAAACACTGGAGTTCTAGCAAAACACTCTGTCTATAAAAAAGGTGTAAAGTACTGGTACGTGACAGAATAGTCGCAGCTTAAAGGGGCATGCCGCATGCCTACGCTAATTAAAGGTGATGCCCGGGAATTCAAAAAAAAATTTCCTAATCATTGAACTTCGGTACGGATTTTTCAACTTGGTGTCTAACAAAACTATACCTAAAATTAACATCTAGGTTTTGTTTGTTAGGAACCAAGTTGAAAAATCCGTACAGAAGTTTAATGATTAGGAAAAAAATTTGAATTCCCGGGCGCTACCTCTTATTAGCGTGGGCATGACTTTTTAAAGGGGCCATGACCTTTTAGGTGGCAAATTGACTATTTTATCTTTTTTCTATTTTCCGAAATTTCAAAGTGATACATGAAATTTGAATTTTTTCGGCATTATTCAAAGTTTATACCGAAAGAATAATAAGGTCTAGGAGCGGTGTTTGAGAAAAGAACGTAAAAATATTTACCTCGCCCTGGGCCATTTTATTCAAATCAAATTGAAAACATCCACCCGGACATCTAATTGGTCTTAATTCAGCCATTTTTACGAACAAAATCTTTTTTAAACATGATTTGAAATTGAATTTCACCTGGAAACTCATTTTACAGAACTGTGTTGCGAGATGTGAAAAAGGGTCAAACCGGCCGAGGGTTATGTCACGGTGCAGTTGTAGGTGAAGTTACGGGTCGAGGTGTAGGTGTTGGTTGACACACCCAGCTACACCTATACCCAGCTACACCTATACTCTTCACCGTGAGAACATGACATCTACCTCGACCTGCACTTGCACCTACACCCGCTCATTGTGAGAGCCCTATAACGCTGTCTTTGACCACTGTTAAAGAAATTTCACGAAATTTATCAAAACTGCAAAGCTAAAATGGCTCAATATGTGAAACTTTTTTAATCTTAAAAGCATACTCTAAGGTTTTCGCTCTACATGTTTAGCAAGCAAACTGTAACCTAAGCACTTGTCTATTAGTTCCTTTACTTCAGCTCTCGATTTGCTGCAGATGTTAGAAATTGCACCTGGAATATCAGCATTATTATAATAGTTTTAACATTCAATTAACCTAAGAAACGCAGCCTTTAATATTTTTTTATTCAGGGTGATTTGATAATTGGGAACTTTTTTTCAGTATTTTTTTTTCGTAAGCTATTTTAAATTGCTTCGACACTTCGATTTAGTTAAACTTTTATGCAGCCAAAATCATATAATTAATGTTGTCACCTTCAATTTTCCTTCATTGGATGCACTTTAGTGCAATGCTGGAAGTAGTTGGCCTCAGTAAGGCAGTGAATCATTGGTTGGCAAAAGGTGCACTTGTAGATAAGGCCAGCAAGTGGAACATGCATCATCACAACATGTTCTTCTAGTTTGTTAAGTGTGTCAAAGCTCACAGATTTATGGCTACACTCACTGCACATAAGACTTAGCGACATTGTAAGATGGACACAAAATATGGTACCTAAATCAGTGCTGTAAATTTCGGAAACTTGGCACCAGCACCGGGCAGCGGCCTGTAAAAAACATCTGCAGGGCAAGGGCTTGGCACGGGGCACCGCACCGAGGCAACGTCCAAAAAATTTTCAGCTTCGACACCGCGCCGGGCACCGGCAGTTCTGATGCCGGTGCCGCGCCGGACATTTTTTGTGTGTGTAAAAAAATTCAATACGATTTTGATTTTTTTAAGCTAAGCTGCAAACATAAACAAAAATTTAACATTATAGTGCTGTTTTAGGCGAATTATATTTCAGATAACTCTTGCCGGATATAATATATAGACATACCTTAACATTTCCTGATAAAAAATTTTGAATTTGAATAAAAATTGCCTCCCACCCGTCAGGGAAAAATGGTCCTTTTAAGGTATTTTTGGGTCATTTTTGGGTGATTAATCACATTTTCCTTGCTGGAGCTGGGCAAAAAGACTCTTTGAATGCATTTTGATCAAGAGTCTTGCTCGAATTATGTCTAAGGTAAGTCTGTTCGCGCATCTCAACCCCAAACAACCAAGCCCCGCAGGGAGCGCAGGGGGCTTGGTTGCTTGGGGTTGAGATGCGCACATCCACATACCTTAGACACAAATCACTCGAAAGTGACTCTGGATGCATAAAAACATATGCATACCAGAGTTTATTTATGCGGTCGGCCCCAGTCAACAAATCTATGTTCTATATGCAGTAGCCCCAGAAAGTAAAAACCTGTTCAAAATCTATCATTTTCACCTTCATTTGACTTGAAAAGGGTTAAAAAAAGGGTGAAAAATACCCTAAAAGGACCATTTTCGCCTGACTGGTGGAAGGCAATTTTTTTTAACAAAATCATTTTTTTATCCAGAAAGTGTTAAAATATGTCTCTTTCATCGTGTTGAGCAGAGAAAATGAGTCCGGGAGATGATTTTAGGTCACTTTTCAAAAATTCGAGTATGGGGAGGGGACTAAAAAGAGCCCTTTTTCACATAACGCGGGCATTTTTCCGTTTTGTCCATTTCTTTAATTAACTAAATTTCATAAAAAGGTATTCTTAATAATCAGTACAATAAAATCTTTTGGAGCTGTAAAATTATAATTTGAATATGCAAGTCAATCAAAATACATGGTCTCTGATAGCAAGATTGGCATGAGTAGAGATGACAAACGGCCTCTTTCTTGACTGGCCGCACAAAAATTGAAAAGAAAAATTTCGGGACGGAAAAATGACCAAATTTGCGTCGGGCGGGTCGCGACGTCCCGTCCTGGATTTTTAGCTTAAATTTTCTAGTGGGACGGGTCAACAAATAAATAGTTTTCCGGGACGGGACGCTGGGACAGGGTGGATTTTTTTTCTGGGACGGCATTCGGAATTGGATAACATGCTAAAAACCATTTGGGACGGGATTCCCGTCCCGTCCCGTAGCACCTAAAAGTTTCTTAATACTTTTTAGATGCAAATGAAATTCTTTCAAATGAAATACGATTGTTATAACTTTTTTGACTTTTCACATTATAGGGAACAATTAATTTAATTAAATTTCTAGAAATTACTAAAAGCTACTGTAAAACCTCTAATATTTGCCACTTACTCGTTCAAATCGTGTTTGTGTCGTTGCGTTTTTGACCCACTTTTAAAAGCCAGCTTTCATGAAAGTTATAATATAAATAAATATAAAACAGGGCGCGGCGGCCAGTTGGGTCCGCTGCATTTTCAATGCGTTAAAAATCTTATTGCAGTTTGCAGTTTTGCATTCTTTTACTTCATTTTGTTGCTAAGATGATGATGTTACGCTCAACATTCAAATTTACTTTCAACTAGTAAAAGCAAAGAAAATGCTTGACAAAATTTCAGAATGACCTTAGAGGTGTTCAAAGCCGAAAAATGACTATTCTAAATAATTTTGAATAAACTTGATATACTGTTTGAAAACGGAAGAAAAGGGCTACGAAATCATATGTCTGGAATAGATTTTGAAATAAAAAAATTATTACTAAAAATTACTTTTGGACCACCTGTTAGTAGAGGTCAAAGAAATTATTTTCTCGAAAAATATTTTGCATTCAAAAGCAGATGAATCAAGCTTAAGAACCAACGGAGGCCAAAAAGTGACAAATTTTAGTTTGATTCCAGGAGCCGAGACCAGCACTGGTGGTAACTGATGTTTTCATTGTATTTATGTAATCAAAAAAATGCAGATTTAAACTTTCGCATTAAAAAATTGACAAAAATTTGAAAAAAAAACAATAAATTTGGTGTTCTTGCATTCTCATTTAATGATTGTGACTGGCTGATTTCTTTTTGTAAACAGTGCATGTTCGGTCACCTTTCTTTCCAATGATAGCTTTCACTCTAAAAGGACCTGAAACAACATTCCGTCTTTATTGAATATGAGATTGTCCATAAAGTTTGTGATCCTTTGCAACATTTAAGAATAAAATTGACTCTGGGTTGTAATTAACAATTTTTGTTACTTATTTCCCAAAAAATGCAATGTTTTACAACATGTAAAGTGATTTCATACCAAGATATGTAAAAAATGATCCAAAACTGATTTGTATTAACTTTTTATGAAAAAATGAATAAGATAGATTTTTTGGCTCTACTGTAATATACCCCCCCCCCCCTGCCCAAAAATGACAGTAGCGTCAATTTTTTCAAAGGCAGAGCCAAAGAAATTAAATTTCACAAAACTTACCGACTACCTACATTAAAGACAGTTTTCAATTAGCCATTGTTTTTTCTATAAAAATCTCGACGCTACTATAACATAGTTGAGCGGCCGCCCGAGCTTCGCCTTCCGTCGACAGCTTGCCGAGGAAAATAGGCGATTTCGGAGCGCCAGCGGCCGGAGCCTCCCGGCGAAGGTGTCGACATTTTCAGAATACCGGCTTCGGAGGTGGCGGTGCTCATTTTTATGGAAACAATTTGTTACACACTAAATAATTTTTTTGTAAAAAGCTTAAAAAATGACTAGTTAAACATGTGGTGATTTCTTTTGAAGATATGAAGTTTGTTTTTAAGCTGATGTGGCACTTATTAATAAAAAAATACAAATTTGAAATAATTATAAAACTAATTAAAAAAAGTTGCAAATGTGTCTTATTTTTTCCCGGCGGAACGCCTTTCGTCAACGGCCCGCTGGGAAAAATTAGCACTATTGAAGCGCCGGCGGCTGGCGCTCCGCCACCGGAGGCTGTGACATGTTCAGAATGCCGCGGCGAAGGCGGCGCTTAATTTGGAAAACTTTCGGCGCCGGCTCTGAACGCCTGGCAAAAGTAAACCACCGCCGAAAAATGGGCGCCGGCTCCGGGTTATATTCTAGTAGCGTCGAAATCTCGTTTTGGTCCTATAGGACAATGGGTACCAAATATTCGCTTTGGTCTCCCTGCGGTTTTTTTTCAAGTTTTTGCCGTGTTCCCTCTTGTTGCTTTAAGGAAATTACGGTTACTATAATGACCTTAATCGACATAATAAAATTTAAGATTACATTCTGTAAAACTAAGGAAAAAGGTTTGCAAAAGAAAATTATGCCGAAATTGAACTGGAATCGGTTCTTTTTGGAAATGTCTTGACAAAAGTGTGTGGAAACCCGTCTCCTCATTAGTTGATTTGTACTATGTTGTGTGTGATGACCCGACTGTGTGATGTGTAGTGTAAGATTTATTTGTGTTTGTACAGATATTTCGAGCTATGCTTTCCGCAAAGGTTGAAGAAATGTATGGGAAACTCTTGCTGAAGTTGATGCCGATCTCAAGCGCCTCGTCTCAAGCGACCCTGGTGCAGTGTACTGGCTGAAAACCTACGTTGTGCAAGCCTGCTGTGAATCGGAAGCTTTTGCTGGATCGAGTGCTTGAAAAGACATGTTGGGGCTGCAGGTTACTAAGGTTTTAAATAGTTTGTGTGGACCCGCCATGATATTGTGGAGTTAACCGAAATGGAAGCAGATGAGGTGTTGGTCGTATGTGGGGTGGACTGTCTTGATGTAGTGACTGAGATGAAGTGTGCGACCCGCCTGTGTGATGTGCCTGGGAGTGGACCGCGTGCTAGCCTTGATTGTTCTGGATCTGCCGTGCCTGCTGCTCAAGTAGACGCTCCTGGATCGCCGCGGCTCGTGACAATCTGCTGGCCTCTGGGTTACAAGATGGTCGGTTCATGGATGGAAGAACCTCTCAGTGACTGCCTAACGAAGTGGATTGGATGGATGCTGGACCGAAAAATGCTCAGGAAGAAAAGAAAGCTTATGTGGCTGATAGTCCTCTATGTGGTGTTTGTTCGTGTGTGTGCTTGTGTGACGTGTTCGGTCTAAATAAAGAAGTGACTCGTGTGTGTGTGGAAGAAGCGCTTGTAAGGGACAAAAGTCCTTTTCCTATTAAACAATTCTACAAAAAGAGGGACCAAGTCAAAAACGCTACGAAACAGGCTGATTTTTTTTCGCTATCCATTGTCCAACAGAGCCAAATTTCCTGACTTCCCCACATAAAAGCACTATTTCCAATTCGCCACAACTTTTGTTCTATAAAAAACAACTTGCTCTATCAAGGCGAATTTTAAAAATCTAAAAAATTACCTTGTTGGACCAAGCTAGTTTTTATCAAAAAACTTAATTGTGCAACTAATAAAACAAAATACCCGCAAACAACTTTCCATCATATTGTAAACCTACATTTTGTTGTGTTAAAAAGTGTGCAGCGGTAGTAATGAGTGTTAACTTCTTTGCTATTGCTGTAAACTCCACTGTATTTTTGAAGCAAATGCTTCGGCTTGCAAATCCGCTCAAACTTTTTTAGGGAAGAATAAGTTTCAAATAATTTGAATGTGGTTCCTTCATGATTTTTCAGTCTTTTAATTGCCCAACCTAAAAATAATTTTTATAAATAATGCATACTATAAAAAGTAGGAAAATCTTAGTGATTATTAGAAGGCCCCCGACTACATTTTGAAAATGAAAGGTTTTTAAAAAATGATTTGGTTGTGAACCGACAGTGGTGATTTAAGGGGCATTCTCGCCGCAGATAGGAGCATTTTAAAAGGCTGGTACCAGGTCAGTTCAAAAAAAGAATTATTTTGAAATGCAACTTTGTTGAGTACCTTTTGTGATAAGTAATAAAAAACACTGCCACCAATAAATAGCATCGGTGGCTCAATAAAATTCGGCGTTGGTTTGGCGAGCCCTGAGGCGTGGGCGGTGATGGGGCAAACATTAGCCACCATCACTCTAGACCAATAAAGTGAATCTAGGGTGGTGGTTAATTGAAAATGTCAGTTAATTAATCGATAAAAAAAATCTTGCATACTCTTGTCAATCGTGGCCGATTTCCTTAAAAATCTGGCTCTCCAGTTACAAAGGTCCACAAAACGTGGTACAAGGTCACTCAAAGTGCTAAAGACACCTGGATACCTTATTATGGTTTTTCATAGCTGACCCTTAGGCCATAGGTCATTCCTAAAAATTTTGTTAGCTTTCAGAGGTGGGGAACTCAATTCACATGGGATTCGGGCAGGCTCTACAGGAATAAGCGCATAAAAAACATATCGAAAAACCCCAGGTCAAAGCAGGGTCCCTCCATTGTAAATCATTTCAACATGTTTATCTTTTATTTTTTTAAATGTAACTAAATAAAACTCACTATCATCACTTCGCACATCTTTTTCTGTGAGAAAAGCAACACTTTTCGCTCTAGTAGAATATTTAGCAGAGCATCTAGCTAATTGTCGATTAGTGTTGGAAGTTTTGCTTGTAGTTTTCACGCATTTAAGTTTATTGCCATGCTCTCTGACTGTAGTATGAGTTATGGTGCTCAGAAAACTTGAAGATCTAGATGCTTGAATGCTTTCATTGGTAAGAGAGCTTGAAGAGGAGCCAACTAAGCTACTAGAAGCACAATCATTTGCATTTTCACCAAGCTCGGTAACGTTTTGAAATGTCAGCTAAATTATTATCATAATTACCGTATTTCCTCTAATTGCCGCCCCCCTAACTTCAAGTGGTTCAAAATTCGTGTTTTCATTTACTATTTGAGCTGTGTAAAAAGTGCCTGCGAGGGATTTCAAAAATCTGACAGGCACTTTTTCACAGCTCAAACAGTAAATGAAAACACGAGTTTTGAACCACTTGAAGTTTGAAAAAATTGCATGATTCTTATTGCCGCCCGGGGCGGAAATTAGAGGAAATACGGTAGTTAATCTACGAAAATTAACTTTTAGTGGCTTTAACATTTCTGGGGTGGATTTTTAAGCGATCTAAGTAGTTTTCAGACCATGAAATTTAAATTCTTGCAAAATTTTGTCCTAAAGCGCAATTTCCGGGCTCTAATGTCGCCGCGTTCACAAGTACAGGGTGGCCCATCCTTAGCGTAGGATTTGTTTTGATCATAAGTTTATTTTAAAAAATCGTCTTCACAAGATTCTGGTCTTTATTCAAAAGAGCAAACTCTAGGCATTTGTTTGACGCTAAATATGAATGACAGAATACTGTTAACCGCGCCCGAGCCTAATATTTAGTGCCAAACAAATGCCTAGAGTCTCCTCTTTTAAATACGACGAAAATTTCGTAAAAAGTTATGAATAAAACAAATACTACGCTAAAAATGGGCCACCCTGCATAACATACCGTGCGTTTGACAGCAAAATGTGTGTCATCATCAAAATTAGTTGAAGGTGTTGAAAGTTGGCTACATCCAGCAAATTTAGACACAATCTTGTTACTTATTGCTGATCTATTAGGATATTTTCTATTAGGAGAATCCTCAATTTCTATGATGTCAGGTTGGAGCGGCTGCTGTTGACTTATGCGTCCCGTTTCATCTCTTTCGGTTTTCCATGGTGATGGGTGGGATAATAAAAGGCAGTTATGCAGAAGCGTCTCAATTTGCTGTCGCTTAGCTCTAGCTCCAGATGAAAAAACTATCTAAATTGAATATTTAGGGTTTAAAATGGCTCGTTTATAAGCTAGGATTTGCAGTCAGAGTGAAGTGTGTTCATCATGCCAAATATTCAAACCCCGAGCTCCTGAACAAGTTTTTCACTGACTTTTGGCATTCTAAAAGTTTTTTCAGCACTTTCTGTCCTACCGTTTTCTTCAAAGAGTTGAAGTCATATTTTTTTAGAAATTTTTAAATTTGTAGACAACAAACCGTTTAACGTTTCTTATATTGTACTAAGAAAAAGAGTTTAGTATGCGTTTTCGATTCAGTTACCGTAAAAACTCTATTAACTAACCGCTTCCCTAGTCCAAAATCGTGTTCTTGGCATTGTGTTTTTGACCCAATTTTTGAAGACTGCTCTCACGCAAAATACCGCCTATTTTGTAGTCAGTGAAATCAGCTGCGAAATGAATGCTCACTTGCCTGAAAGAAGTTTTAAATAAATTGGTCAAAAAAATAATGCCAAAAACACGGTTTTGAATTAGGGGGGAGTTAATAGAGTTTTTACGGTATCAAAAATGTTGGAGGAGCCCTAAACAGCCTGTTCACCTGGGAAAGTACGACAGTAAACCCTACAGTTAACGACACCCGTGGGGACCAACAGAGGGTGTCGTTAAATCCAGGGTGTCGTTATATCGAGGGGTTCACTTTGAATAAATTTTAGTCAAAGCAAACCAAATGGGCTCATTTTCGGGTGTCGTCAAATCGAGCGTTTACTGTAACTGGCACCAGTGTAAAAACAAAAGCTTACGTTGATTTCACTGTTTTGGTCATGCTGATGCTGAGCCCAATTGTCCAAAATGCTAGCTTCCGTGGGGTAGCTGGACATTGCTGGACAGCCTGCACACTTGTATATTTGACCATTACAGTGCTCAAGCACCAAGTGCTCCTCCAATTTATTAATTGTAGAAAACCTCACTGAGCAATGAAAACATTGAAGTTCTAGCAGAACATTTAGTCTGTAAACTTTTAATTTCTCATTTTTTCCGCATAAAGCTCACCTTATCGGTTTTTGATCTAGACGTTTAGCAGCCGCACTGTGGTTTAAGCACTTGTTCATGAACTCCTTGACTTGAGCTTTCACTTTTACCGCAGACGGTACGAATTCGACCTAAAACAAGTTTTATGATTGTGGTTTACTGTAATTTTGTCATTTTTATTCATCAGCTTCTTGCTTCTGTGTAGGGGTTAGATCAGGCAGCTTGAAGGCTTGAAAGTTATGTTTATCTTAGACAAGAATCAATCTTAGATTGTTTACACTGCATAAAATAGTATGAAAATTCGCATGAGGGCCAAAAAACAGCAGGAGGAACTACGGCAAAAAAACCAGTAAAGTTAATATGGCCATATTGGTGGGTATTAAATATAAGGTAAATTTTGTAATGTGTTTTTCACCTAAATTGTTTTAGTTAAGCTCAATAATCTACGGTTTACCATCAATTTTCCGTCATAAGAATGAAATTTTGTAAATATTACGCTAGTACTTTTTGGAGTGCTATATTATACTAGTGTCCGTTTTTTTGGCTTTTTAATCATTAGGTATTTGGTAGGTAGAGTTGACAGCAGCCCAAGTGCCCTTTCCCTTTTAAAGAGTATTTTTCTCTAAGCTAACTTTTATACACTTATTTCACACCTTTTGCACCAATAATACAAGGTATTTGGCCGCTTTGCGGCCAAATACAGAGATCAACACACTCCTCATTGCAATGGATTAGGATGAAAAAAAATCAAGGGAACCGAAAATGGTAGGCTAAGAGAAAAATACTCTTTGGAGAGGACATGCACTTGGGGCCAAAATTTATAAAAATCATATAATTAATGTTGTCACCTTCAATTTTCCTTCATTTGGATGCACTTTAGTGCAATGTTGGAAGTAGTTGGCCTCAGTAAGGCAGTGAATCATTGGTTGGCAAAAGGTGCACTTGTAGATGAGGCCAGCAAGTGGAACATGCTGCATTACCACATGCTCTTCCAGTTTGTTAAGCGACACAAAAGTTGTGGATTTCTGGTTACACTCACTGCACAAAGACTTAGCGACATTGTATTACAATCTGAAAAGTTATCACCTAATGTGAAAAAAAAAACCAAAATCAATATGTTTTACTAATAGTTTTGTTCATCTATCAAAATAAACTTTTTTTGGATATATTAAAATTGCCTTTTCAAGCACTAAATCAATCAAAATTGTGATTTTTTTTTTGAATGATAATTTTGATTTGTGAAATTAAAAAACAGTTGATGACAGCTTGAAAATTAAAAAAGTTCCAAACAGAGTTTGGGCAAAATATTTAGAAATCAAAAAATGTTGATACGAGTACTTGTAAAATATTCTCAATAATGTTATTAACAAAATGTTAAAAAAAACTAGTTTGCAATTTTGAACGATCAGCTGGATATAGATTTTTTGGAAGGGGTCGGAAACGTTTTGGAAATCCTTCGCAAAAAGTGTAGAATTTTTTTTTACTTATATCATAAGTCATAAACTTGGGTGTTTATGTCCAAAAATACAGAAATCATGAAAAAAGGCCTTTTTTCAAAATGAACAAAAAAATTGAGCAAATAGAAAAACTTGGGCTACGCTCACTTTTCAAAGAATTTTTTTCAAAATGCCATAAAAATCAGATTTTTAAAAGTTATTCTGTAAAATAGCCTTTGTAGCTCGTGAGCTAATCTAAAAGATGGTGCTAAAATATTATTGTGAAATTAGTTGTTAAGTGAGAATAAAATGAAATAGTGGACCATGGTGTGCTCATTTTCGACAACTGGTAGATTAGAATGTTTTAGAAATAAATAATTACTCTAAAATCGTTAAATCGAGGTTTCAATACCAGAAATTGAAAAAGAGATCGTTAAATCGAGGGTTTACCAAATTCATCAAAAATGCAAGTTTATTTCGAACAACAATAACAACTGAACCCAACAGACAATAATCAACGGCTACACATGTCCTACAGATGAGAATGGGATCAAATTTACAGACTATAAAAGGATTTACAGACTATAAAAAATATCCTTTAGGTAAATTCAGTGTCCTCCAGGTGGATTGAGTATCGTCTAAATAACTTAGGTACTTCAGTTTATTTCAGTACCCTAAGGAAATTGGTACTTCCAGTTGATTCATTGCCCTCTAGATAAACAAGGTTTGAGAGCAGAACGACGATAAAAATATAATCAAGTAAATTTACATCATTGTTTAAAAATTAATCAGACCATAAAAATTAAGCATGACTTGTGAAATTTTAATTTTCTTATTGAGTTCGGAAAGTGATAAAGCTCTCAAAATCCGAACCCTGATTCGAATCCTCACTCTTCCCAACCCTCTTTGCAAACCGTCACTTGTTTATTGTTTATCGGGGACAAATGAGGGTTCGCAGTGAGGGTGCATTTAAGTTAGGAGTCAGGAATTGAAATTTTGTAGCCAATAGAGAGTGAGGGTTAGATCAGTCATTGGGGCGCGGTCTGTAACGTATTCTCTCATGTAGAAAGTAAATAGCAGAAGTACCTATGGAAAACCCACAAATATTGTACAAAACATTTAAATTGGCGCTTACAAACTTGGCATTATCGTTCCTCCTATTTTCCCATTTGGGACTAAAAGGAGGAAACGTATATACCCCGTTATTAACTCTGATCCCACGATGAATTTTCCGCCGCCCGGATGGATACCTACTCACTGCCTTGATATAACCACCTGAATACTACTTTCTTGGTAGTACCACTCCATACACCTGGATACCCTACTGGATACGAAACTACTCCAGAACTAAGGTCCTCTATGTCAAGTCTCTGTTTAGCCTACCTACCCACTCTCCGCACATCTACCCACTTTCCAGGTACCCTTACTCACTCTCCTAGTACCCTATCGACTAGAAAATATCTAACCAAATGGTATTTAGCACTATCAAACCGTCTTTAGAATGCTCGTATTAGTACGGAAAACCAAAAACATAAGAAAAGTTGAATCAAGTGGATAGCCACATGGTTTTGCTGGTGCATGTACCACACGACCAGTGATGTATAAATCTCCGGCTCTCGCTCTGGCTCCGAGCCGGAGCCGGAGCAAATTTTTCAAAGTTAAGAGCCCGGAGCAAGAGCCGGAGCAATTTTTTTGAACGAAAATCGTGGAGCCAAATCCAGAGCAAATTCTTCGAATGAAAATCTCAGAGTCAAACCCGGAGCAAATTTTTCAGCAAAGGGCTCGGAGCTATATTCAGAGAAAATTCAAATCATATATTCGTATTTTATATGTGTATAACGAGTATGTACGTACAATTTTCTGGCTCTGGCTTTTGCTCGGAGCCAAATCCGTAGCAAATTTTTCAAAATTAAGAGCCCGGAGCAAGAGCAGGATCAAAATTTTGAAAGTTGAGAGCCCGGAGCAAGAGCAGGAGCAAATTTTATAAAACCAAGATTTCAGAGCCAGAGCCGGAGCGAAAAATCGCAAAAATACATCACTGCACACGACAGGACTGCGTCTGGTTTAAAAAACACCCATACGAATTAACAAGGACACTTTTCAATACAAAAATTTGCCAAAAATATTTCGAAAGAGTCAAGACGAACTGTCCAAGGCAAAGTGTCCTATGTCCCTTCTCTCAGGCAAGATAAACTAATTTTGTAGCTCATCTACAAACCAACTTTTAGAGGCTTCTGGCCATTCCAGGGTGGGATTTGGGGCATCCAAGTTATTTCCTGACTAAAAAAATTTCGGTGAGATACCATCCTATGGAAAAATCAATAAATCATATCAATCTAATATAAGTCGCCAAAGTTCCGTCCGTTAT
Source organism: Ditylenchus dipsaci (assembly GCA_004194705.1). Lineage (NCBI taxonomy): Eukaryota > Metazoa > Nematoda > Chromadorea > Rhabditida > Anguinidae > Ditylenchus > Ditylenchus dipsaci. The sequence goes on along the minus strand of SADC01000789.1, from coordinate 1,984 downwards.
GCCACATGAAATTTAATTGAACTCTACTGGATCAAAGCTATATGTGAAGAAAACCAAATCAAATTCACCAAATCAAATTCAAATTCCGGTCCTGGTTCGATTACGTGTACAGAGAGAATTGAGTTCAGGTCCCAATCCCAATACCCATTCCTATCCAAATCTAGTGTGTTCCAACAAGGGGGAGGTGATTAAACATGTAGACATTCTAGCAAAACAATGGCATTTATTCACGAATATACAACAGATTTATACAATACATAATAGGTGTCTGAGAATTGGTGATGCTTCTTCTTCTTCCTTTGTCTCAAATCGTCTTGGGAACGTACTTGTCCTTCGAGAGTCTTGTCCAATACATATGCTCACGGCCGTCTCTTCCATGGATAACTCGGTACATTGATTTCCACTCCGGATGCTCTTCATGATCTTGCGATCTGCAGCGATTTTCTTCAGAGTTTCGGAGTTTGGAGGAAGCGCTCGCAGATTCCTGAAATCAAGAAATTAGTATTCGACTACTGAAATCCATCACAAGGTGACTCACCCTTTCTCAGTGTATTTAGACAGAACAGGCTGCGTAGTCTTGGTCGGTTTCTTCGGTCCAGGCTGGCAGGTCTTCCACAGGCTTTTTTCTGTTTCGGAACTGTTGAGCGAGAGACTTCTCCTCCTCTTCATTGCGTTCTTCTTCACAAATAGCAGTAGAGCAGCAGCCGATTAGAATAATTAGAGCGAGGAGCCGACGACTCCAGGACAATTCCAACGATAGCAAGCGTAGACAAAGAATTTGAAGCAGAGCTGTAGACATCAGTGGGCGACGGTCGTTGCTTCCATCCAGTTGCTTGTACTTCTGAAAGTGAACACACATTAACTTAGGCAAAAACGATGAAAGAGAGAAACTCACAAAGAGAGCCTTGAACTCACAGTCGGGAGTCCCGGTCAACGATACATTTGCCACATAATCATCTCCATCAGAATTCTTGCTCAAATTCAATTTGCACGGTACCGAACTAGGATCCTCACAGAGAGATATATCGCTTTCCGCCCATCAAGATTGACTTGAACTTGCGATCGTGAACATCAATTCTCTATTGTCTGAAATGCACTCAATTATAAACTTTTAAAACGTCTCGTCAACCTGCAAGGATTTTGAACATTGCCAAGCCCTCACCATCTTTTGACCATTTCATCTTTAAATCACAAACCATTTTTAACGAGAGGCCGGCTCTGAAAATAATTTAGGTATTTATATTGTTTAAATTTAAAGACATCATACGATTGATCCTCTATCATCCTCGAGGCACTTTGGACGAAACAGAGTGAAGGCGAGCTTGTCTTTGTCATCGACCACGAATACAGCATTATCGAGTCTTGCCAGTCCAACGGATAGCCACCTACAAATAAAGAATATGAACAAGTGTGAAATCCACAAATGCTGAAGACCTCACTTTTCTGTATCAGCCATCAATTCAGAAGCACTTGAAGAAAAGCGCAGCATTGACCACCAATACAGAGAAAAGCAGAGCTAAGAACACCATCCAATGCAACAGCGATAATTGGAGGACACTCCGATTTGCGGCACATTTCTTTTCAGGAATATTTTCTTGGAACACAGAGAAATTCTTTTTGAACACAGAGCAACTGACTTTCACGGAGACGAATGCGATAAATGACAAGGTCTGAAATTTCTTTCTTTATTACCTCAAAAAGCTCAATGTGGTTTGAAGGTCATTTTCCATGAAAGACAAAATTCCAATTTGTTGCTAGAAGTTCCAGCCTGAAACCAACATCAAAAATTATTGACCAATTTCACCGTATTTTCAGAGTCGAAGCGGAGTTTTTGTCGGCCGCAAGTGTCGTAAACCTAGGGATAGCGTCAGGGCTGAGCGGAAACAGGAAAGGGATTAACGTCTATCAAAGAAATTCCGATTTCCCCATTGTTTTCTACACACCTAAGTTTACCTAAAAAAGCTTAATACGATTGATGATCGTT
>SADC01000788.1:0-38732 GCA_004194705.1 Ditylenchus dipsaci | reverse complement strand
AATGCTTTAACTAGAGCACCAAATACTAACACAAACATTTTTTTCGAATTCACAGAGTAACAAAAAAGTTTTTTTACATAAAACCGCTAAAGCTGTCTTCACTTTACGCAGTATGAATTTACAACTCAAAAGTTAATGTTCTTTGCATATCTAAAAATATAACTGTACTGTTGTTCACTTCAGCCGACCTCTCAATCAAAAGACAAACTTCAGCTCAATATCGCCTTGACAAACTCGAGCTATAAATAGCCTCAGCTTTCGCAGCCAGGGTTCATGTTGAAAGGGCAAGGGGCAACTGTCTACTTTGGGTAATAAAATGGTTTTCCAAACTGCTGAAAAAAATTTGAAAAAAAACAACAACAAAAGAACCAAGAGATTTTAGCATCACGCTTATAGAAATAAGCAAAAAATTTAAAGTTTTGTTATTATAATTAATAACAATTAATAATATTTGATGCGCTTGAGAGTACACAACATTTTTTTTTTGGCAAAAACTGCAACTCTCGACTCAGAGAGTTTGCTCAAAGCCGATAAGAAGCTAATCAGATAAACATAACACTATCAAAAAAATAACGAAAAAAATAATGAATTTCAAAAACTTTGGGCGCTAGTGTCATATACCTTGTCAAACCTTTCCAAAAAGCTAGTGTCTCATATGCTATCCATATACCCCACCCAATTTTTTTTTTTCACTTAGGCCCAGGTTCAGGGTTATAGGTTAAGCTCAAAGGCCGTAGGTTTAGGCTAAGGTCTTGGCTGTAGGTCTTGGCTACGACAATTCAATGAAAAATTTCTCAATGAATTGATCATTTTTTCGTATTTTTAAACTTGATCTCTAACAAAACAAACCTAGAATTTGATTTCAGGTTTATTTTGTTAGAAAATTTAAAAAATTGTAAGTAAAGGCCACTTTCAGAAATATTTTCAATACCGTAGTTTCTCTAATAGAATGACCGGTCGGTCTATTTTTCAAAATCAGATAAACATAAAAACTATCAAAAAAATAAACGAAAAAATAATTGTACTTCGGGTGAATTTTAAAGACAGGTCAGATTTTCAAAAGTAGGAGCGTGACAATAAATCCGGCGAATCGGGAGTACGGGACGACAGACTTAAATATTTTACTCGGATGGGATAAATATCAAAATCTAAAAAAAAGAAGGGCAAGTGAGTATACACCCTTCACTCAAGTGTAGTATACACCCTTCAGTCATTGCGTGGGACCAAGGCATAATTTTAAAATTATTTTATTTTAAAAAGTGCCTTGTCCCCCAAGCTATCTTGATTGACGGGTGGTATACTACACTTGAGTGAAGGTGTATAGTAAAACTAGCCAAAAAGAATAGGTATAGCACGTGCGCAATATCTTAACTTTGCTTCGAGATACAGACCCTCAAAGTTGATAGGGTCGTTTTATAGAAAATACTGTAGGCAGGGACCATTTTAACGCGTGAGCATGCCGCGCGTACTATCACGGGCTTTTGCATAACTGTTTTTACGAAATTCAATTTTAAACACTACTGAAAATTATTGGGATGGAATATGACACTAGCTTTCTTTGGGAGAGCATATGACACTAGCATCGAATCTATGGAGGACTTGAACCTGAGCCCCCTCCCCTCACTCACTTGAACTTGAGGTTCAATTTAACTAGAGATGATGACGGGACGGACAATTCCGTCCCGTCCCGTCAATTTTAGAGAATCGTCCCGTCCCGGAATCCCGCCCGGAAATTTTTTGACACCTGTCCGTCCCGGTGTCCCGTCCCGAAGAAAAATTATTTAAATTCCGTCTTGTCCCGCCCCGAAAAAATTCAATTTGTCAAAAACTACTTCGACTTCAAATACAGTCAACCCTCGATATTAACAGTTGTCAACAAGTACCGAGGACCGTTGTTAATAACAACGCCCCTGGTAATACCAAAACAAAAATACAAGTTGGTATAACGGTTCCGCACGGCCGGTCACACTGCTGCCGTTGTTTTGTTTGAGAGATGAATAAAGCATATAGGATTGAAATCCCGGTCGGAAATTTTATGACCGTCCGAAAATCTTCCCTGTCCCGGGGTCCCGTCCCGATATAAATTTTTGACCTGTCCCGCGTCCCGTCCCGAAATTCGAATTTGAATCCTGTCCCGTCCCGAAAAGCTGAAGGCATCATCTCTAAATTTAACAATTTTATTTAGGCGATAAAGTCAAAAAAATTAAAAAATTGTATTTCGATAATACGGAAATTTTTCTAAATGAGCAAATCAGAAAAAAATAAATAAACAATTTTAGAAATTATTTTGAAGAGATGTGAACCTTGTCTTTTTAGGTTGCAGGCCTATTACTACAGTGACCTTGCTTTAATTGTGTGCTTTTATGTTCAGTTTTACAAGAGTGAAATTCTCTATATACTCTCTTCAAACGATAGACATTTATAATTCCTTAAAGCATTTCTTCGCAATTTTCTAACGTTAAAAGTGAAATATGTGAAAAGGCTAAGGTGCATTTTTATCAAATGACAACGAAAAGCGATTTCCGAATTTTTCACAATAAATATAAAAATGATATTTCTTTGAAGATAAAGTAGAAAAATTGTAGAACTGTGTATTTTTAGCAGCAGAAACAAAATATGTTGTACTGAAGTTGGGCCCTATACTACAAAAGTATACTTCTTTTTGCCTTGGTTCCCTTGTTGATTTTCAGTAGTTTTTTCAGGTTTAGGCAAGGATAAACCAGCATATGTTAAGCAGTCTCAAACATATTTTTTTGGTGCTTTTGATTATCTAGAAGCATTTTGAGTATGTCTTAATATACGCTGATTTACTTACCTAAACCCTAAAAAATCACAAAAATCAACAGGGAGCACCAAGACAAAAAAGAGTCATATTGTCGTATAGGATCGGAGCATTACTTAATTCGAAGAGCTACCGAACTAGACTTTTGCAAGAAAAACCAACGGCGGAGATTTCACTTGAAACCACTCTATTTACCGATGTGTATTGAACAAATTGGAACTAACAATAAAATCTGAAAGATAATTCTTAAAGCTCTTAAAAAGATCCGATTTGTTTATTGGCCTTACAAATGAGCATTATGGCCATTAGAAGACAATCATTTATGGAAAAATTCTTCGCAAGATTGTTTTTTTAGTGTCTTTTTTTGCGCAATTTTCAAAAATATCTTTTTTTTTTCGAATTAAAAACTTAATGCGTTTTTCAGAATAGATTGAAGGCTACAAAATATTGTACAGTCGACGCTCGATATAACGAACCTCCGATATATCGAACTCTCGATATAACGAGCGGTTTCTTCTTTTTACTTGCCAGTAATAAAGTGAAATCACTCAAGTTACCACTCGATATAACGAACCCCTATGGCTGGTCTCCAGGGGTTCGTTGTATCGAGCGTCGACTGTATCAGGAAAAAGTTTTTAAAATGCATGTATAGTGCCTGACCAGTTGCTCTAACAAGGCAGTTTTTTTCCAGGGACACCCCACACATATGAAGCCAGTTTGAGTATTCAACTTAAAGATGGCCCGAATTTAGCCCACTGATGTTTCACTCTTAAAATCGATCGATAACATTGGGCTAACCTATGTTAGTCTATCTTGCTAAAGATATATATGAAAATAAGAAGACAAAAATAGGAATTCTTTTCTTTGTATGTGCTTTTAGATATTCTTGTATTCAATGGCCCGAAAATTAGCCCATTAATAAAAAAAATTTTTTTTTTGATTTTTACTTTGTTTATAAATCCTTCCACACTAAGCAGCCCTTATTGATATATTATTTTTTCAAAATCTATCACTGGCTGTTTTTAGCATAAAAATCAGCAAAGACTTTTTATGCTACAGTCAAACCTCTATATAAACGCCCCCCCCCCCTAAAAGTTCGTTCCCACCTTGGGTCCGACACTTTTTTAGCTCAATTTTCAAAGCTTTTTTTAAATTCTGTTTTGACAGTCTGGTCGCAAATATCCCAAGGATTCCGATTTTGCCGATCGTTTTTCAATATTTGAATAATTTTACTTTTAAAAAATACAAAACCTCTATATAACGCCCTCTAATTTTTTTAGAGGGCCGTTATATAGAGGTTTGACTGTACTCAAATGTTTGAGTGCGCGCGGGACACCTTTTATTGCTAAAATATTCAGAATTATTTCATAGTAAAGTTATGATTAAATCATTAAAAAAGCAGAGCTGGCGCTGGCAATAGAACTCACTAAGAACCTCAAAAGCCAAAGTGCACGCCCCCCCCCTCCCCAAAGAGTATTATTCTCTGAGCGTGTTATTTTTGTTTCCTTTTTTTTAAGTTTTCTTTTTTACAATGTGTAGCGCGCTAACTTAGACTTAGTTTATGCTTAGGCTTAAGCTTAGATGAAAAAAAGATAGCTTGGAGAAAAATACTCTTAGCATGAGGGGGGGTGCACTTTGGTGCTGTTACTGAGAACGTTGACCACCCGTCGCCGCTTAACCACTACACTACCTAGTAACTTGTAATTTTACAACTATTTTACACTAAGTAATTTCATACCTAAAGCAATAACACATTTGAAAACATTGTGCCAAAGATTATTGGAGTAAAAAAGTGTCCCGCAAACATTTGAAATTCTTTTATGTCAGGCAATGGTCCTTCAAAGCACCATGAAACTTAAAAAGCACAGCAATTTGTGAAATTCTAATTTTCGCTGGACTACCCTAGTTTTGTCTACAATGTTTTTGAATGAATTTTGTGTGAGCACTTAAAGTTTTCATTTCATTTATTATTTAATTTCAAATGACAATGCATACAGATAGCTGTAGAGTCATGGAAATTGGCTAATTAGTCCGATCTTGCAATGTCAAGCGAAGTTGGCTCGACCAGTAAATCACTAGTATATCTATATTTTAAACACAAATAGAAAATGATTCGAAAACATTATTGACAAAATTATGGTGGTCCCGCGCGAATTTAATTTTTTCAAATTGCTGTGCTTAACAAGTTTCATGGTCGTTTGAAAAAAAACTTACCTTAAACTTAAAATATTTTGTTTCAAATTTTACATTCAGCTCAAGACAACAAATATTTAAACAAAAAAAGAAAATTCGAGCTAAATCGACGGATTTAAATTTTGAGTTTAAAAATATTTTTAAAGAGATATATCCGTTTATATATAAAAATTTCAGATTGCTAACTCAATCTCTAACCATGGAATATTTCCTTTTTCTGTGTATTTTATTATTCATAGTCTATAGGTGACATTTTTTATTTAAATAAATTATTTTTGCTGGGAAACCTCCGAATTGTTTTGATATTTTTCAAACGTCTTTGCAAAAAGTGTTGCATTTTTTGATAAGACGCTAAGAATAAAAATATGAACCTAAACACAGCCATACTTGCACGCTCGCCAAAAATAAAAAAGCGCAGGCGATTTTGGCGATTTAGCGCCGGCTGGAGCGCCGGGCCATTAAAATTTCCGCCGGCTTATGTATAATAAGGGTAAAATTTGAATTGTGTTTTTAAACATGATAAAATTCATATTAAAACAAAGTTTTTTCACAACTGATATCATTTGCATACTACTAGAATAGATCTCCTGCCATCTGTTAACTTCTAAAACTATATACTCTTTCCATTTTGCGAAGCGCCGGCGCCTCACAAAAATTTCACCGCCGGCGCCGACACGCTTTATTTTTTTCGCCGCCGGCGTCGCCGGCGCCTAACTTGCCCGATTTTACCTGGCGGCGCGCCGGCGCTGCGTGCAGGTATGAACACAGCAACAGAGAGGCCAGTAAAAGTGCAAAGTAGTCTAGGGATTCTTTTTTTCAATAAGTATCAAACGCAAAAAGTGATAAAAAATTTCAAAAAGTGTATTTTTAATGTTTAAATATCAAAAAAGTCGAAATTCTAAAGTTAGACTAATGTATAGGGTCGGTAAACCTGTCTAAAATGTCGATTATGAATCGAGTTTGAAATTCCGTGTTCTTATTTTTAAATTTTTATCATTTTTGTGCAGTTTAAACACGTTCATTCTTTAGCTAGTTTGACGGATTGAATTCATACAAACGACCCACAATTCGAAAGCACTGAATTTAGCTACATTTGAAGCATGAATTTAGTTTTGAACAAAACTGTACTTGAATTTTTATGTGTAATACTTTTTAAAGAGAAGAAACCTTCTCCCTTTTTGTGATAATGGCAATAAAAATTTAAAAACTACAACAGAGGAGGCAATTAAGAAGAACTGATTAGCTAAAAAATGTTGTGAATAGTAAAAAAATAGTTTGGAGCCAAGATATGAAAGCTCTTTGAACAAATATAGAAGCCAAGAGCAAAAAACAGACATATTTTTTGAGATATTGTTAGCTTTTTCTCAACAGTTTTTAAACAGTGGCCTATTACAGGACAAGACAAAAATTGTGAAAAAAATCCACGACGGAGACCGGTACGAAATAAACAAAATATTTACTCCGGACGGGAAGCCAGGACCAAGTAAAATTTCGGTACGGGACAATAATCTTTCTAGTCGTGACGTGAACTGGGAATCTGACAGCAAGAATCGGTTTTCAAAAAGTGCGCAAAAGATCTTGTCCCAGTTTTACGTCAAGAACAAAAGCTAGATTTTTTCCAATATATACTCGAGTATATTCTCATTTGACACCCCTAATATTTATTGAAATTGGGCGGTAATTTCGAAATACAATAAAAACTAAACTACCGTATTTTCTCTAATATACCACCATGGGGATTATTTTTCAACCCCTAAAACCCCCCCCCCCCCAAAAAAAATTCGAGACTTTTGGTACTCAACCAAAATCTGAAAAGTGAAATCAGTTCTGCTCCTGCTAATCAAAAAAAACGCAAAAACAGATTTGCAAAATGTCTGCTCTAGGCTGAGATATAAGGTCCATATGGTGGAGGATTATTAGAGAGTGGAGGATTAATAGAGAATATACGGTGAACTTCACTAGAATTTTCGAATTTTAAAGACGGGCCAGATTTTCAAAAGTCGGGGCGTGACAATAAATCCTGGAATCGGAGAATCACGGGACGGGAGAGAATCAAATATTTACTCAGGCGGGATCCGGAACGGGAAAACCCTAAAAACCCTACAAGGTGGAACGATGCTTCTAGTCTCGACCGTTCTTCATTCCTACATATGTCAATGATGAAATTTTATCATTGTAATTAACACATTTTCCCATAGTTTAAGCACAAAACTGACTAGTAAAGTTTTGGTCACGAAAAACGTCTAGACTTAGGAGCCAAAACATTTTTTGGCTCTAAAAAATAGCAAATTTTAGCTTCTAGGCATAGAACTTTGGTCACCCAACTTTTTCCCGGCGGTTCTGTGCCTAAAACGGTAGATAAAGGCATTAAATATAACATGGAAATAAATAGAGAATAAAAAGTCGGAAAAGTGCTGAATTATGAATAGCGGCAAGACTTTATCGAGCTGTGACATTTTAGGCTTCATAATTCGGCTTGCTTTCCGAAATCTTGCATTAAAACTCTAAATTTGTTCCTTATTATAGTTCATGCGTTTAACCACTGTTTAAGCGCAAAACTGCCCAGAAAAAGTTTGGTCACCAAAAAACTTGTTTTTCAACATTAATTTATTCAGTACGACTGGCTTCGATTTTCAAGTCAAATGTGGCAACAAAAAGTTTGAAGTGTACCTTCCGGAAGAGGAAAATTTGGGCGATTTAATAAAAGAAATAGAAAAAGAATTGCATATATCAGAAAAAGACTTATATTTGACAATTCTCGGTAAGTTTACCTTTTTTAATTTTACAACTAAGGATTGACTAACAAATGCTATTCAGATAAACAATATACAGAAAAAGATAAAAAGACGCTTTTAAACGAATTAAATATCCAGGAAAAAAAGACGATCGTGCAAGTTGCTTTTCAAACAAAATGGTTCTTGTATTATGACGGTAAACATGAAGCTCATGCTTTCACTGAGCTCACGACTCCTAAAGATGTTTTGAAGGAATTATTGCCGGTTGGTGAAAACCCTTCAGACTATTTTTTGTTGTCAAAATTCAATGATAAATATGAAAAGCTGGATAATAGTAAGACACTTCTCGAACAAAATGTGTGTAGTCATTATTCTCTTGAATTAGCAAAGCAACCGTAAGTTTTTTGTGATGATTAGACGTTTAGATTCGACGCCAAAACCTCGTTTTTTCGAAAATTCCGAGTGCAATCTGCAAACCTCCTCCCGCCCACTAAAGACTCTTTAGTAAAGAGTATGAGTTCTCTAGCCACGGACCCCAAAGAGTATGAATTCTCTAATTATTTTCAGGCTTAGAGAACTTATTCTCTTTGGGGTGTAGGGTGCTGTCGTTTCTTTCAGTGTCTTAGGTCAGGCCCTTAACACGGAAAAAGCCAACTGTGATTCCGGCTCGTTCTTGTGCAATATTTTACGCCGAATCGTTCTGCTGCGGTGAATTTATTCGGTCTGCTAACGTCTTGCCGGTAAAAACCACATTTTTGAAAATTGTTGAAATTACTGGAACGAGTTGTACAAAATAGGTTGGGACCTTTGTCATTTTTGCTTTTCATTTCGCAAAGAAAATATGGACTTCTAACGCACAATTTATTTTTTGTTTTGGTTAGGTACCACGCAAAATGAAAGCATTTCAAATTTACCGTATTTCCTCTAATAAGGCGGCCCCTAAAATTTTATTCATATTCAAAATTGTTTTAAATGCACCGAATCCTAATTTTCATACTTTTGATTGGAATTGGTCACATCCTAGTCTAAGATTGTTATCATTAGGGACCAAATTCTATGCACTAAAAAATGCGAAATATGCGCATAAAATATTCGTTAAAAATGCTTAAATATGCGCTAAAAACGTAAAATATGCAGTATAATTTTTAGACTAAACCTTTTAAATGTACCGCATAAAATTTGTGAAGAATCACTATATGTCATAAAATTGCTCTGAAACATGCTTTTAAACGGTTTGGCAGCTTATACATGATTAAAAGATACTTTTTGGATAATGCTAAATTTTTTTGCAAAAAAAATTGACCAAAATTTGACATATGGCTTTGCTGAAGCAAGGTGTTTTAACCTAGGGATTTAATTTATTTGACTTCAGTATTTAATTTATTTGACGTCCCATTTGACCTAGGATTTGAACATAGCTTAAAAAAAACTTTCTGCTCCCATGAAGATGCCGCAGGATTTCAGTCGAAAAAGATTTTTGAAAAGTGTTGACCGCCATTTACTAGCTAAGTTGCAAAAAAAATATTTTGTAAAGCAATTTCGAGACATTCAGGGGTTCTGTACTCCTGCCACTTCTTCGCATCTTCTCGCAAATATAAACAATGTGCATTTTGCGATTTTCGAAATTAATATCTTTTACAAACCAAACCGGTGCTTTGCACTGTTATTTTGCTACTTAACTGAAATTATGAATCGCACGTACTGAAACGTTAGCTATCTCAATAGAGGTTATTTAGTGAAAAAATCTCTTTCTCACACGCTTGACAATAAACTATCCTGGTTTTGGAAACTAAGATATTGACTTATTTATACACAAAAGACGAGATTTGGCATGCTGCAACATCTTTTAACCCAAAAATTTCTGAGATTTTCTACAATATGCATAAAATATGCGTCAAAATTGCAAAATATGCAAAATATGCACTAAAAATGGAAAATATGCAAAACATGCTGCATAAAAGTACGAAAAAAGTACTCAAACAGGGCTAAAAGTATGTTTTTTGTGCATAACTATTGCTTGCATATCCGCAGAAAAATATGCATTTGCATAGAATTGGGTCCCTATTTATCATTAATTGTTATAATTGTTGTTATTACCTCTTAGTTCAAAATTTGTTGTTAGAGAATTTAAATAAATTTTGATAAAGGATCTTTGAAATATAAGGCGGCCTGCTCTAAAAAGGCGGCCCGCTCTAATAAGGCGGCCCTCAGGAGGAAGGCTGAAAATAAGGCGGCCGGCCGCCTTATTAGAGGAAATACGGTAACTGTTTTTTTGATCACAAAGTTTTGTCTATAAATTGGTGAAACAATGATAGACAAAATGATGATCAAATGAGTGACAAAAACAAATTACGATCAATTTAAAAAAAATAACATATTAGATTGCAAGTCAAATACAAATATTCAAAACCACCAAATTTGACCTGAGAGAGCCGATTCGGGTGTGTCATATATGGTATAGTACGGGTAGAACATCACTCAAGTTTGTTCCCGCCTATGGGCAGCACACTTTTTTCAATTTTTTTAACATTTTTGCCAGTTGTTTTTTTATCAACTCGTCCTAAAAACTCGCAAATTTTCTGATTTTACCAGTCGTTTTCCGAAAATCTGCAACTTTTTCATACAAATACGTTAAAACGGGAACGACTGATTGTGATGTCGGTTGATACCAATGCAGTTTTTCATGTTGAATCTTTCTATCGCGGCGGATTTTTCGGTTTGCTGACTTTTTTGGCGACAGAGCCATATTCATAAATGGCTCATATTGCTAGAAATCCTTGTATAAATGGTTTGTAACTATATGCTTGCATTAACAATAATTGAATTATTATATCTTATTTTGTAGACGAGGAAATTAAATTTAAAGGAACATATGCTTTCCAACGCCCATTTTTTCAAATTTTGGGTTTAGTGTATCATAAAATAAATGCATTTCAAAACTAGGTGTCATTTCTAGATCACATAATTTTTATAAAAAAACATATTCTCGTAAAATATATTTTTGTAAAAAGTATAGTCAAATGTCAAGTTCCACTCAAGACAATAAATATTCAAATTCAAAAATCGAATGTTTTTTGTCGAGCGGAATTTTAAATTTGACAATTTCTTCAGCATTCCAAGAGCAGTTTTGTGTCAGAATATCACATTTTAAATTTATCGCTAGCTGCGCAAACACTTACTTCAGACATAAATCCGAGAAAGGCTATCGATTGAAAATAAATAAGATTGGCAGAACGCGGGCAGAAACGCAGCAACTTCGAGGGCTTCAGGGGCAGAAACGCAGTAGAATATTCAGTGCACAAGAGGTTTTTCTAGGACCACAACAAAGAGGTTGGTAGATCAAAACTACCTGTTGCTACCATCGAGAAAAGGACTTTCGCCATATACAACAGTAAGATCTATCACACAAAGATACTCGAAACCTTTATTAAGAACACAAAAATGCAAGTAATACACAGGCAATAACTAGCAACACAGGCTTTTTCTTGCGATTTTTTATTATCAGATTATATTTCACACGAGAGAGCTATTTTTATCTTATTTATTAACTTTTTCACACCCACAGGTCGGCGGAATGTCACCAGCTGCAGCAGAGTGACGCAGGGGTCGACCTTCCTTTACACAAACTTGAAAAGCGCCACAGACAGACGAAAAAAAAGTAGCAGCACACAGACGCGAAGATGCACTGCCACCTCAAATCAAAATCCATTTGATTCCCACACACTTGTGGTTAAAGCTTATTCACACTATTCGGTTCAATTTGGGTGTTATTTGCAAATCCTCTATATCACAATTTGTAGAAACGGTGTTTTATTGATCATGGGTATCTGGACACCCATTTAAGTTGGTTTGCCTGATCCCCTGAAAATGTTTGAAGTTTTTTTTGCTGGTGGTTTTTTTTGCTTTCAAATCGTTTGCAGTGCCCAAAACTGACTTCGACATTAACAAAACGAAGTTTCGGTTTCTGTAAAATAGCATCTTCTGCCTCTTATGTGCTTGTAATTTGGAACATTTTTCAGTAAAGCTGGGTCGTCATTATCAGTGAATGTAAATTTTAAACACATGCACTCTATTGTACAACTTTCTTATGAGGCTAATTTGGGTGACTTGATGAATGAAATAGCGAATAAACTGAATATTCCTGCAAAAAACTTGTATTTGGAAATTGATGGTATTTATTTACATATTTTAAATCTTGATATTAGACTAACTTATAATATTTAGATGAACAATATACAGTAGAAGATAAAAAAAACTTTTAAGAAAATTAAAAATCCAAGAAAATTTTTTGTTTGTCAAGCTGACTTTTAAAGCAACATATCTCAATTATGGCGAAGTTTTTGATTTTACTGAACTTACAACTCCTGAAAATGTTTTAAAAGAATTATTACAACGTGATAAAAACCCTGAAAAGTACATTTGTGGACAAAATTGAACGGCGAAAAGCTAATGCTTGATAATACTAAGACATTTTTTGATCAAGGAGTTGTTGATGACGGATATATCTTGAATTTTTCTAGAACACAAAAAGTTAGCGTAAATTACGAAACATTCTCGTCTTCAAAACAATTCTATGTAGAAATTGCTGAAGATGCAGAAGTAGGTGATTTATTGAAAAAAACTGGGCTACAGATTAATGAATCATGGGAGCAAGTGGGTTTTAAAATAAATGGTAAGTAAAAAAATAGTTTTATTTTTAAACAAAAGACCATTACAAAAATTGCTATTTAGGTAAGGAATACACGTATCATGATAGAAATGAAAATTTGAAAAAAATTGGAATTGAAGAGAATACCACAATAACTGTGTAGGTTGCATTAATATTAACAACAGAACTTTTTTACTCGGGACACCCTTTTCGGTTACCTGTGTATAGTCGTTAAACTAAGGTTGTGGAATGCTCCGGAGAAAAACTCTCTGGATAATTCTCTAGTATTCTCCGAAAAACCGGAAAAATAGGAACTTAATCGCAATTTTTAGCAAAAAGTCGAATAAATAGCGAATTTGCGTTCCCAGTACAGTAAATATATATATAGGCCTAGGAAAACACTAAATTGTGGGGTCACTATACTAAAACTATATAACGTACGAAAGACACTGAATACGGTTTAGCTCTGCAGTTAACTGTTCAGTCAACTACAGTTAACTTAACGAAACACAGTGAAATGCACAAAGATTACATTAAATTGTGCAGCCACAGATAACTATATAAACGTTGAAACTAACCTATTTTCGGTCTAAGAAATAAGCGGAGAAAATTTTACAGAAAATTCTATTTTTTCAAAACCCTGTTTTAACGTCTCCTAAATAAATTTTATACGCTAGAAACGATCGTGAAAAGTTGTTTCCGAATATTCTCAGTCTAAAAAGTTAGGTTTCAAAAAAAATTAGTTGCCAAAAGTTGACCAATTGCCTTGGTTCCCCAAGGTGAAATATCATATATTAACTCGTTTTGATCTTCGGAGCTGGGTGAAAAGGATCTCTTATGCCTGTATGACCGAGAGTCTTGCTCGAAATTTTGTCAAAGGGAAGTGAGTGCGCGCATCTCCAATCAACCAAGCCTCTTCGGGGGCGCAAGACGCTTGGGGTTGAGATGCGGACACACACACCTCAGACACACATTACACATATCACTAGCTTCTGGCCAGATTAGAAAGGGTTCAACAAATCATACATCAACCTAATACAGTAGAATACTAAATATATCATGAGCCAAAAAAGACAAAACGCGGGCACTTATTGGGTTGGGGGGGCGGGGGCGGGTTTTCACTTATATAAAAATAGTGTTTAAATGACTCCTAAGTAATTTTTATATGCTTAAAACGATAAAAAGTTATTTTTTGACATTTTTCCACACAAAAATAGATTTTTAGAAAAAAATTTTTTTGACTGAAATTCGACTTTTTGCCTTGGTCCCCCAAGGCAATCCAACCTGAAAGGGTACCTGGAAACCACAAAAAGATGGAATTTGAACATAGTTTTGTTGACTGGGGCCTACCGCATAAAGAAACTCTGGTATGCATACATTTTTATGCATCCAGAGTCACTTACGAGTGATTTGCGTCTAAGGTATGTGGGTGTGCGCATCTCAACCCAAGCAACCAAGCCCCCTGCGCCCCGAAGGGGGCGCAGGGGCTTGGTTGGTTAGAGATGCGCGCACTCACTTACCTTAGACATAATTCCGAGCAAGACTCTTGATTAAAAATGCATAAAGAGACTCTTTTTGCCCAGCTCCAGTGACCAAAACGGGGTAGAATACCTTAATACAAGGAAATTTGCCTTGGTCCCCCAAGGCAAAAAGTCAAAAAATTTTTTTCCAAAAATACCATTTTTTGTGTGGAAAAATGTTAGAAATTGACTTTCTTATCGTTTTAAGCATATAAATATTACTTAGGAGTCGTTTAAACACTATTTTTAAATAAGTGAAAAACCCGCCCCCCAACCAATAAGTTCCAAAACGCGAACACAGATAGAGTCTGAATGTCTGTTTTCAGTATAAAATACTTGCCGCTATTCCATTGTAACCATCCCCCCCCCCAAAAGCTATTCCATTGTCCACCTCGGGACCCAACCGGATGACCCTCGTGGTCCTTTTGAGTGCTTATGTATTTGGGTCCTCCACATTTGTGGTTTGTTTGTCCCTTCCCCTCCCAATACAGCCCTTGAACCTTATTTAAATGGCTTTTCTGGTTCTTTTATGGCAAAATTATTACATAAAAATGGTTTTGAGAGCATATAAAAAAGTTGGTTTGGGGGGGGGGATACACTGGAATAGCTTTTGGGGGGGGGGGGGGTGGTACAATGGAATAGTACCAAATATTTGTCTAAAAAAATTTGGGTAACGCTCAGTTTTTTCTAAATATGTTTTTATTCAGTAAAATTTTATCACTGTCGACATTCACTCTCGCATGCAACAATCTGGAATTAGATGTAAAAGTTGTTGAAGAAGGGACTGTGAGTGATCTAACGAAAGAAGTAGCGAAAAAATTGAGTATACTTGAAGACCACTTGCAATTGAATTTTGAGGGTATTCATATTTACATAACATTTATATGAACACATTTAGGCTTGACTGTTAGACTTACTCATACTAGTGCAGAATTTAACGGAGAAATAGAATATGAAAACGGTTTGTCAACAATAGCCGGTTTAACTCGATGGCCTGAAATGTGACTTACGAGAGAAGCTCGCGAACTGCGAAATGGAATAAGCGAAATTTGTCAATAACATATTGTAGCGCGTAGTCAATTTACTTATAGAAGCCAGAAGTTTTCTTCCCCAAGATAAGAAAAACAGAAAGTCAAAAATGTCACACGCATACAGAATCTGCATTTCAGATGTTACCCACAGACATACTTGCGCGTTTTCTAAAAAAAATTATTTTTGATCTCAGGTTCGATTCCCTGTCTGCTCTGCTTTTCAATCGCGCATGTAACCGTAAAACCTATAATAGTAGACCCCACTTGATTCAATATAGTGTTTTGGCATGTGTTTTAGGACCACTTTTTCAAAACCTGTCTCACAAGAAAACCTCAGATAGTGTCCGTCAGCTATCGAAAAACTTTATATATACAGGGTGTGTCAGAATTAGGCGCATTTTTTTCAAATGAAAATTTTGTGGCATTACATCACAAATTTATTATTTTCATTTTTCGGATCACAATTTATCGAATTCGGTCTCAGTTTGTAACTTTGACATTGAATGTGGTAATCGAAATTAAACATTTTAAAAAACAGATAAAAACAAGCTCAGAACAGTATTTTCAATCAAGATTTTTTTTGAATTTAAAAAAAATCCATATGGAGGCCAAGGCAATTTTGGTACCCTGTAGGTACCAGTGCGCATAAACGGGTTAAACTCTGTCAGGGAACTTATTGCATTACTGTACTTTCCTTGCTAGCTTTTCAACTACGTGTTATCGAGTAGTTTATGATAATGAAATGTAAAATGTGTGGTACAGAGAAACAATTGCGCCATTTTTCTTAGATTGGAAAAATTAGGGTGTGACACAGTCTTCTCAGCGAATTATTTGCAGGGTTGGCAATACGTGGCCGAACCCGCCACAATGTGGCTTTTTTGAGCTTTTTCAAATTCGATAAAAATGAGGGCCACAAAATGTGGCCTGTGAAGCCACATAATGTGGCCCTCATTTTTCTTGGTATTTTGGCGGCCACATTATGTGGCTTTCGCGGCCACATGTGGCTTTTTCATATTTTTTTATTTTCTATATTTGTGGTTTAAACTTTTTCATTGATTTTTCTTGCTTTAATTTTTTTTGCTTTTTTCTCGATTGTGTATTACTTGATGTATTTATCAATTAAAGTGCACTTAAATATCAAGAAATCAATGTAATGAAATTTGAAAGTTATTCGTTTCGATCTGCTTGTGCGCATTCACTCAGTAATCCGCTGGTGAAAAGTGACTGCATGCATATCAAAGAAGATATGTTTTCAGGAGGCATCCTATTCTTGAGGTCTGTCGCTACGAAACGAAGAGCACTGAATGCCCTTTCACTGGCAGCGCTGAATGCTTGAATTGGGAGATATTTTTTGGCAACCAGTGATAAAATCGGTAGCTTCTAAAAAAATTGTAGAATTTTTCAATTTCTTTTTACAAGCCTTGCTGAAAGTGTTCCCAAATTTAAGTGTTGTTAGGTCAGCATTTATGCAGGCATAAGTTATCATTTCTTAATCTAGCTTTGCCAAACTTGGCTCCAAGTCAAATTACAACTTGTGCTGCTGGCTGCTAGTCAATCCACGTTTTTGTGGCTCTTTGAATCCTTTCTTCTGCCATAGTTCAGCTGCTTCTTTTTTGACCGTTTCAATAATCTGAAACAAATCTTTGTAGATTTTCACATCAAGAGACTTCACTTCATTCATACTCCAGCGGGGAAGTTTTCCAGTTAATGCCATAGATGTAATGAAAATACTATATTTGGAAACAGCGGTTATCTCTATCCTATAATGATATAGTTTCTAGAAAATCGATGGTTCAGAACTAATAAGTAAACGCTAATTACTTCACATTTTTGACTAATCATCTCTTCATTTTTTTCAATATTCTAAATTTGTTACCTAAAACCGTGGTTTCTTAGTCTTTTGTGAGAGAAGTTCATGAATAATTCAAAACTTTTAACTAATAAATTCTTGATATCAAAAGAGAAGTTCTGTAATTTTGTAGTTTTATCAAGGCCACCTCGACCCTTCAGAATATTGGAAATTAAGTGCTTGGGCTCAAATGGAAGTCTACGATGTGCTGAGTACGATAACATTAAATTTGACCAATTTTTCTCACTAATTCGCCGTGCTGTGGCCTCCTGAAGTTTAATACTCAGAAAAACCAGTACATTTCTTAAAACCTTTTATACTTAGTGAAAATATCATGATGTACACTCGTTCAAAACTTTATTCGACGCAGAAAGAGTAACACTTTCTAATGAGTACAAAAAAATTATAGTCTGTAATAAATTTTGGCTAAAAAAGTGTGTTTTTTTCAAAAAATCAGTATTTTTCAAACACCAATTTTCGGCGAAAAAACCGCTATAAAAATCGGAAATCAGCGTGCACCCTTCTGAGTTTTAGTGCATCAAAAAAACATTTAATAAGGCACCTTTCTGCCGAGAAAAAAACCCGAAAAAATCGGGGGAGGTGAGACGAAAAAAGCTTTTGAAGTTGACTGGACGTCACTAACTCTTTCCAATTTTTGTCGTAAAAAGTTTGTCGTTATCATATTTTCACTGATTATAAAATGCTTTAAAAAATGTACTGGTTTTCTGAGTACCAAACTCCGGGAGGCCATAGCTCGATGAATAAATGAAAAGGATGACCGAACCCCATGCTATCTTACTCAGCAAATTGTAAGCTTTCATTTGAGCCCAACACTCAATTTCCAATTTTCTGAGGGGTCTGACCAAACTACAAAATTACAGAAATTCTTTTAAACAGATAAAAGCAAGAAAAAACCTAAGAAACAAGAAGAATAAGTTATACGGTTGATAAGTAAATAAAATCACGATTGAAAAATATGAAAAAGCCACATGTGGCCACAAAAAGCCACAAAATGTGGCTGCTTGGATTGCATGAAATGTAGGGCCACTTTTTGTGGCCACAAAAGCCACAAAATGTGGCTGCTTGGATTGCATGAAATGTAGGGCACATTTTGTGGCCCCACCGGCCACAAAATGTGGCCGCAGTTAACTGTAAACCGAATGTGGCTTCGATGTGGCCGGTTCGGCCACATATTGCCAACCCTGACCATTTGACAAATTTAGTTAAAGTCTATGATCAAACTGACTTTTTTGAGAAACTTTTCATATTCAAATTTCCGTGAAATTCCGCACTATAATAAGCTGTTTATACAGTCTGAGCTTAGCGTGTAAGATCTAAGGTCTTGACTGAGTAACAATATTTAGAAAGCCAAATTATAGAACAAATAAGAGAGATGGAAAAGAGCTTATAAAACACATTCTTACTCAAAAACCTAGTGAGTTCAAGGTTCAAGTTCACTTTAAAGCAAGCATAAAAACTCAAAACACATGGTGCAGCTGCTACAAAAGGAAATTTCGGAGCAAAAACTGTCTTTACTGAGCGCACAACTCCTCACGATCTTTTGGAAAAATTATTACCACATGGTGAAAAGCCTGACACCTACATTATCTGGACAGAATTCAACAAAAAAAAATTATTCTCGATAATGCTAACACACTTTTTGAGCAAGAAGTTCGTGACGGCGACACTGTATATTTCTCTAAAAGAAAGCAAGTTCGCCTGACATATAACTCTGAACCATTTTCTGTAGAAGTTTTTGAAGGTGCTCGTGTAGGTGATTTATTGCAACGAATAGGGCAAACCATGAATAACCATGGGAGCTAGTTTGTTTAGATTTTTCTAGTAAGTACATGTTTTTCGCCTTGTCCACAAACCGGTATTACAAAATATTATTTAGAAGGTTCGCGTCCGGAAATAAAAACTCATCGCAATGCAGGCGATATATTAAAATATGAAGCAAATACTGCAATAAATGTGTATGTTTATTATAAATTTTAAAATTACAAAAAAGTAGAATAACATTAGGAATACAGTACAGTCGAGTCCCGCTAACCCGGCACCCCAAAAAGTTCGTTCCCGCCTTGGGTCCGACACTTTTTTTAACCCAATTTTCGAAGTATTTTTTCAATTGTGTTTTTACAGTCTGATAGCAAATATCGTGAGGATTCCGATTTTGCCGATCGTTTTTCAAAAACCTTATATTTTGGCTCTAAAAGACCAAAACCCCGCTAACCCGGCACCCTTTTTAAAAGTATGGTGCCGGGTTAGCGGGGTTTTGGTCTTTTAGAGCCAAAAATATAAGGTTTTTGAAAAACGATCGGCAAAATCGGAATCCTCACGATATTTGCTATCAGACTGTAAAAACACAATTGAAAAATACTTCGAAAATTGGGTTAAAAAAAGTGTCGGACCCAAGGCGGGAACGAACTTTTTGGGTGCCGGTTAGCGGGACTCGACTGTACAGGGTGTCCCACAAAAACTGGTGCAATTTTAAAAAATTTGTGTACATAACCTCTTGCCGGCCGATTTCCGATTTTTTTAGGAAATCTCCACCGTGTATAATTTTTGATTCCAGCAATAAATAGGTCTTTCCCCATATATAGTTTTTCTGTTCTGTTACTTGCTGGGTTTAAGAAAAGGATCCATGCTCAGAGTACTTACACTCTTTGCTATGCTAATTCATAATGAGACTAAAACACGCTAATCTTATTATTCTCGATGAAAACATTGCAAAGGAGTGGAAAAATAACAGTTACGTTCAAAAATTGCATTGAAATTTGGAATTTGAATGCTTTACCGTTTTCGCACCAGCTTTAGTGGGACACCCTGTAGGGTGTTTGGAACACTTTAAAAAAATTCATTTGGGGGTGTGGGAGGGGTGCATACTCCGGTAGCGCCAGTTTGTCTTATAAAAAATCAATTTGTTTAAAGATCGCCGCCATATAAGAGTTTGGAAATAACTTAGATTTCGAATTTTTTCTTAAAATAAATTGTTTCTAATAGGCCATTCTAATACGCCATTTCGACGCTACTGTCATATCCCCCCCCCCCCCCAAAAGCTACTGTAATATACCCCCCCCCAAAATCGGACCTACTGTCATATGGAGCACTTGCGCATTCGCACACAGTTAACTCTAAATGTTCACAATTGAGTCAACGACCATTGAACAACTATCATCCAAAAGGGAACACACTCTCTTTTGCAGCACCAGTGCTCCAAGTTGGTGAGGGGATATAAAATCCCTAAATCCCTCAGCCATCATGCTCACGCTCATAATTACCCACTTTTCATCTACAACTCATCTACACAACAACAATCACAAAAAAAACTATATGGGATCCGAATTAAGGAGTGTGGAGTAATGCTGTTGCTTGGGGTACGGAGAGATTCTGGACCGGATTTATGAAAATTCACCGGATTGGGATTCCGGTGGGTCAAAAAACGGCTCAATTGCAGTTTAGCATCCTTAACCACTTTAGGCATCCTTAAAAAGTTTAGGCATCCTTAAATATTTTAGGCATCCATAGAAAGGATAGGAATCCAATGAATACTTTAGGCATCCATAAAAAATTCGACTTTTTAGAAGCCGTCGAAAACCATTTTAAAGCAGTTATTTTGTTGTAAAAAACTTAAAAAGCATATTCTATGGAACTTTGGGCTGTAATGGGATGGGAAGGAAATAATAAAAAGCCAATTATTTGAACCACTCTTTACCTAGTTTTTGACTGTTTTACCATGTTTTTCAACTTGGACCGTGGCAAAAATCAACTTTATATACATTTTATGATCAAAGAACTTCTCGGAATCATGTCTAAGGTAAGTGAGTGCGCGCATCTCTAACTCTCAAGCCCACTGCGCCCTCTTCGGAGGCGCAGTGGGCTTGGAAAAACCCAAGAAAAGTTGAATTGGGAATTGGCCAAAATTGGCCAACGAAAGCGGTACAAAATGTTTGTGGCGCCAATTCAAAAACTTTATTTTTAAAGACAAGTTATTTTAAAGACAAGTGATTGAAAATTTTTAGCAACTTTGTGAGCATTACCTATAAAATCATCGAAAGAATTTAAAAAGTACAGTTTGGAGCGCTTAACTTTACACCTGGCTCATTTGCTTTTTGAACTCATTTTTGTGTTAAAAATAGTGTCGTGATAGACAAAATAAAAGCTCAAAAAATAGGGATAATATTTTTTTTGCCCGCAGATTTCGAATGCCAAATTCTCATTACCCTGTTTTTTACTGATTTGTCGGGTAATTTTTTTTCTTAGGGCAAATATACTTTTTTGGGGGCAAATTTTACGGTAACACTTTACTTGACCCCCCCCCCCACGGCTGACCCACTTTTGATGACAATTTTGAAAAACCGATTGCATATTCGTGTTTCTCGACCCCGATTTAGGCGCGAATTTACCAATCGTTTCCGGTAAAGTGAAAAAAAATTTTTTTCAAACCACAGGGGGGGTATCATGGATTTTAGTCAAAATTTGAAAAATTTGAATTCGCGCCTTTTGAATTTGAAGGGATTAAGGGCTGTATAGGGAGAGGAAGAGAATAAAAGGGGCCACGTTTATGGCAGAACGTTAGAAAAACATATATTGGTATATTCTGGCTGTCTTACCATGTTTTTCAACTCGGGCCGTGGCAAAAATAGACTCTATATGCATTTTATAATCAAGTGTACTTCTCGGAATCATGTCTAAGGTAAGTGCGTGCGCGCATTTCTAACTCTCAAGCCCCCTGCGCCCCCTTCGGGGCGCAGGGGGCTTGGGGCTTGGAGTTGAGATGCGCACACCCACATACCTTAGACACAAATCACTCGAAAGCGACTCTGGATGCATGAAAAAGCATGCATACCAGAGTTATTTATGCGGTAGGCCTCAGTATTCAAAACTATGTTCAACATATTTATTTTTTCGCCAAAGACCATTTCCCCTCGTTCTACAAGGCCGGGCCAGAGGCCCAGCATCCAAAAATTCAGCCCAGCACTCAAAAAATGCTAGGCCTATGAGTAACCCGCGAGGTCCACCCCACCCACCGGCTTGGTCCATGAAAAGTACTATACTTATGCCTGCACCACAAGTTCCTGGGTTTGAAAGTTACCTTAGATGCTTAGAGAATTAGTACTCTAAGGATCCCAACCATCTCGAAAAGTGGCCCTGTATTATTCCCTTCCCATCCCAATACAGCCCGCAATCCATTTAAATTGCTTTTCTGGTCCTTTTATGGCGAAATTTTTGTGTAAAAATGGTTTTTGACCATCCCTAAAAAAGTTGGTTTTTGGGGGGGGGGGTATATGACAGTAGCGCCGCCATTTCAATAGCCCGATTTTCAAAAGATTATTCTATCGTACAGGTTTTGTAGATCTCGAACTGCGCTACAAACAAAACTATTGGATTAGTCCATAAGTTCGTGGGTGCTTATACGTAGCGGACCATATTTATGTATGGGTTGCAAAAATTTTAATAAATTACAATTAGCACTCAATTAGTTGCTGGGTTTGAGAATCAAAATTTCGACTGCACATTTTACGATTTCAAACCCATCGGTTAATTAATAAATGATTATTTCGCGAAAATTTCAACTTTTCCACTTGTCTTTGATAAATTTCAATAGTCGTCGATATTGAATCTTAACTCTGAAGATTTGATAATACAGCATCTGCTCTAGTCAGGCGGCTTTTTACCTCATTTGATATTCATGATATTCAGCTCTGACAGTAAACGCTGCAGAATAAAACCATTGTTCCAAATCCTTTGTAACATTTTGCACTTTTAGTTACACTGCAAAATGACTATATTTTAAAAGCACATGCATAATCGCCTTCTTTTTTGTTTGACAAGGATCATTCACTTAGCGCCGTTGATTCTGCCAGACAACTGAAACGGGTTTATAGGGAACAGTCACTAGGATCTTCTTTTTGTAGCAAATGGCTTAAGCTGTTTCGTTATAAATCTAGATAAAAGAAATAATCATTTATTAATTAACCGATGGGTTTCAAATCGTAAAATGTGCAGTCGAAATTTTGATTTTCAAACCCAGCAACTAATTGAGTGCTAATTGTAATTTATTAAAAATTTTTGCAACTCATACATAGGTGGTGTGGTCACTAACGCTCTTTGAGTAGTCGCTGAGTAGTTGCACCATCAATAACTTTTTTCTGACAAATATTTTTATTCACATGTTTGTACTTGTTCGAAAGTTTTTTCGATGGCGCAGGACCTTTAAGTCTAAGATTAGGCATTTGCTGTGAAAAAAATTGAGATTCGCCCCTTGAAGTTGAAAATTGGTGGTAAGTTGGTGGGGTAAGTATGTCAGGGGATTGTGTGGGAATGCCAGGGAGTGGGTAGGCATACCAGGTGAGTGAGAGCCCAAATCACCAGGATAGAGCCCGAACTATGCTGATTCCACCAACCACCACGGTGAGTTACCCCAATCAATGGATATCCCAAAACCACAAAAAAGTACCCGAACCACCAGGAAAGGGACTGGAACACGTGGATATTACTACCTGCGACAACAAACACAAAAATTGCGCAAAAATTTCTTATACATTTCGTAAAGATGTGAGTTTAAAAAAGCAACCTAGATTGATTCTTTTGAATTTTTACTCATGATAATTTTTTTGAATGTAGGCATATGACATACCGTTAGATAGCTCAGACAAAGGGATTTCTGATGAGCGTAAAAGAACATGCTAAGCTACATAAAGTCACTGTTTAATAAGCCTGAAGAAAAATCTATTCAGTTTTCAATGAGTCGCTGTCAGAATTGGCATAATTAAGGGCATTGCACTTATGTTAGCTGGTCCGATTTTGTGATATTCGTGCTCAGCAGGTCCTAAACTAGAGATGATGCCTTTAGCCTTTCGGGACGGGACAGGATTCAAATTCGAAAATTTCGGGACGGGACGCGGGACGGGACAGGTCAAAAATTTATATCGAGACGGGACCCCGGACAGGGAAGATTTTCGGGACGGTCATAAATTTTCCGATCGGGAATTTCAATCCTATATGCTTTATTTATCTCTCAACAAAAAAAACAATTTAAGTAGAACTACTACTAGGACTCCGAATTGTTATTCTCCAGCAGAGGCAAGTTGCGGTTGAGGAACATGATCATCTCCGCCTTCTTCGGGTCGAAATTCGTCCTCATGTAGTCGTACACATCTTGTTCAGCTGATTTTGCCAAACAAGAATATGGAATAAAAAACCGCTTTTCAGTGCAAAATTTTGAAAAAAAGTGGCATTTTGACCAAATTCAGCATGTAACGAATTATAATTTTTTAAACTTTCATGCCGTTGTCTAAAGCTTATGATGATTATCCGGAAACGACTGGCATCATTTGTAAGAGCCTTTTCTGGTGAGAAAAATGAAAAAATTTGTGATTGACGTTTATTAAAGAAAAAGCAAGCTAGAGCCATCCGAGCTTGATATGTCAAAAAACGAGCACCCAAAAATTTATTTTCTTTAAATTCATGTTTTCAACGGTTTTTCTTATAGAACCAAGAAATTTCAATGGATTTGAGCTCCCGTTGAATTGTCTTCAAGATACTGTATTTCCTGTAATAGAAGCGGAGCGCCTTATTTCCGCCGTATTCCTCTAAGTGGGGCGGCAAATAGAAGCATGCAATTTTTCCAAACTTCAAGTGGTTCAAAACTCGTGTTTTAATTTACTGTTTGAGCTGTGTAAAAATTGCCTGTTAGATCTTTGAAATCCTTCGCAGCCCTTCTTAGACAGCCGAAAGAGAAAATAAAAGCATAAATTTTAGACCACTTGAAGTTAGGGCGGAGGGTGGCAATTAGAGGAAATACGGTGATTGTAAGAACTTGGTTGCCAACATGATATTTGTCAAAACTATAGTGTATTTCATTTCAAAGATTTTTATTTTTAAGTACAATTGGGACACTTTTAACAATAAAGTCCAATGTGGAAAGATTTTCTACGATGTACAGCTTTACAATTTTGATAATTTGGAACATTTGATAGAAAAGGTTAAAAAAGAGCTGAAAATCACCTTTAATTTAGACCTCCGGCTTACAGTTAACGGTGATTACATTTATATTTCAGTCTCGGCGTTTGATTAATATATACTTTTCAGGGCAACAATATACAGCAGAAGATAAAAGAATACCTTTAAGCGATATTGGTATCCAACAAAATTATATAATTGTGCAAGTTGCTTTCCAAACACAAATGAAAACTGTTGGACGTTATCAAGAATATTTTTCTTTCACTCAAAGCACAACACCTGAAGAAGTTTTAACTGAAATATGTAGCCACTTCACAGATTTCATCTTGATTAAAAAATCATACAACAAAAGAATAGAGTTGGATAATAATAGAACACTTCTTGAACAAGAAGTTTATTTCAGTGATACTATTGAGGTCAAAAAAAAAAAAAATTTGGGTAAAATCTATTGTAGGAGTTGGTGAATATGCTAAAGTAGGTGATTTATTGAAAAAAGTAGGGCAGCAGATTGATGAACCATGGGAGCAACTGAGTTTGAAAATAAAGAGTTAGTGAACATATTTTTTTCTGACCATCAATGGGCATTGAAAATTGCTATTTAGGAAAGCGGTACACATATCATGATAGGAAAATAAATTAGAGGATACTGTAATTAAAGAAGATGCCACGACAACTGTGTAGGTTTAAAATTTTAAAAAATTTGATTTTGTATAATTGAATTAGAAACCTTGTTTGTAGAAAAAATCCTCTTTGGACTTTTTTATTATTTCCGACAGCACCTCAAGTGCACTCTAAGTCTACCCTCTCTCCGGAGAATAAGGGATCCTCCGTGGTGTGATTTTGAGGACCCTATGGCGGGAATATTCTTGTAGAGCATATCGAACTTCTAACAAGGGAGCATCAACAGTGGGTCACGCACTTATAGATAAACGTGATATGGCTAATTCAAAGTTCAACCTATGTCAACCTGTCAACCTATATTCAACCTATCTGAAAAATTGTAATTTTTATATTTTTGTGGATACATTTTTCAAGTTCTATTAAAGTTTTATTGCAGCACCTATTTCAGACTATCCTACATAGAATTGAGCCAGCTTATTTATTTAAATAGTAATTTTGGCACTTATTAACTTAGGGCTCATTTTTCACTTATTTGTAAATCATCTTAAGACGATTCCTAGTGATTTTCATATGCTTAAACCGATAAAAAAGTTATTTTCTGGCATTTGTCCACACATAAATTGGATTTTGTGAAAAAAAAATTTGACCGAAATCCGACTTTCTAACTAGGGGGACTAAGGTTATTTACCCTTTATCAATGTATTCTACCCCATTTTGGTCACTGGAGCTGTGCGAAAACAGTCAATTTATGCATTTCTGATCAAGAGTCTTGCTCGTAATAATGTCTAAGGTAGTGAGTGTGCGGGGCGCAGGAGGCTTGGTTGCTTGGGGTTAAGATCAAATTTTAAAAAAAAGCCATTTTCTGTGTGAAAAAGTGTCGAAAAGTAACTTTTTAACGGTTTAAAAGGGCATGCTCGTTGCCGATAGAATTTTTCAAAAGGCAAGTACCACGTCAATTAAAAAAAATTATTTTCAAAAACATTTTTGTTGAGTATTTTACGGGGAATAAGTAATCAAAAACATTGGCAGTATTTTTAATAGCATCGGTGGCCTAGTGGTGAAGGGGTCGTCGGTTCGATTCCCACTGGATGTATTATTTTTTCTCAACTTTTCCGAAATTTCGTCAAATTAATTCTCGTTTGAATTTCGCTGGTACCTCCCTTTCAAAATATTCCTATCGTGACAAGCATGCTCCTTTAAAGGACCATAGCCGTCGCCGACAACGAGAATTTCAAATGTTTGAATT
Source organism: Ditylenchus dipsaci (assembly GCA_004194705.1). Lineage (NCBI taxonomy): Eukaryota > Metazoa > Nematoda > Chromadorea > Rhabditida > Anguinidae > Ditylenchus > Ditylenchus dipsaci. Next base: position 12,142 of record SADC01000788.1, on the reverse strand, counting down.
CGCGCGGGACAGTTCTCTTTCGTCTCGCACTATACTCTTTTGAGTTGCTTCGAATGACTCAAAGAAGTTCAATGAAAGACGAAAGAGAACTGTCCCGCGCGAATTCAAACATTTGAAATTCTCGTTGCTCGCAACGGCTATGGTCTTTTAAGCCCATGAAAATTACTTAGGAGTCGTTTTGAGATGATAAACAAATAAGTGAAAAATGAGCCCTAAGTTTATAACTGCCAAATTACTATTTAACACGAGAAAGGCGGACTGTAACTTTTGACTACCCGGGGTTTTCAAACCTGCTGAGCACGGTGATCGCGAAATCAGACCCATGAACTTCGTAGATCCATGACCAGGCTGCCAGTCCACTTCTTCAATCATCTCAAAAAGGAGAAAATACAGTAACACTTGTGATCTAATAGTGGTATCGCATGTAGTTTTTCATGCTCTATCACATGATGTTTTTATTTTCTTTAAAAATCTGATTTTTTGAGAAAATTATGAAACCAAGCTATAACCACGTGAATTTTCGTCCAAAAGCCCATGGTTTTGGTATGTTTTGAGGTCATATTGTTTTGGCTTGAATTTTATGATATTCGCTTGTTGTCTTGTGAGCCTTTGAACTGGTTCTGTCGCATTTTTCACGCTGATCATTTTGGTATATTGGAAACTAAGAATGTTAAAGAAAGTCGGTTATAAATAAGCCAAACCAGGTACCCTTAAATTTTCAATACCAGGAAAACAGCTGAGTTTACCTCGTCTCCTCTAATTTATAAGTGACCTTTGTTTTTTTTGTGCTGATTTTTTCCTTATCTTGTAGCTCTTGAATTTCTCCACAAGTATTGACCAAGCACCATGGAGTTGAACGGCGATATAACATGTCTTGAGCAGCTTGAGTAGACTTTTGTCAAGTGAGAAAATTTATTTCGGGCTTTTTATGAGCGTAAAAAAATGCTGCGACAGATGATTTCACTGCTCACCAGCCTTAAGAAAAAACTGTTTATTTTTCAAAGAGTCATTTTAAAAATGGGGTAATTAAGGCATGGGTCTGATTTTGCGATATTCGTGCTCAGCAGGTCTGAAAACCCCAGGTAGTCAGAAGTTACAGTCCGCCTTTCTCGTGTTAAATAAATAAGCTGGCTCAATTCTGTGTAGGATAGTCTGAAATACGCGCTGCAATAAAACCTGAAGAATGTATCCACAAAAATATAAAAATTGCAATTTTTCAGACATTTGACATAGGTTGAACTTTGAATTAGCCATACCTTGAGATCCAACGTCAAAGTCACAGATCTTTAACTCTGAACTTCCTCAGAATTGTCTCTTCTTTCAAATGAGACCAAAACTGGACATTTGGAAAATACTTAAAAAACCAAAAAGTGGGCTAGTTTAGAGAAAATGCCTATAAAAATCTTTGTTTTTGTAGTTTTTGTGAAATGTCAATTTTCCAGACATTTTTTATCCCGGTTCGCAAAAACTGGTTATACCGAAAGATGCAGCATGAAAAATGCTACAACGTGGTATATCACGTTTATCTATAAGTGCGTGACCCACTGTTGATGCTCTCTTGCAAGTGAAGCTGGGCCTGGATATGCGATATTACCACAAAAAGTGGTACAATGATTAAATCGAAGTCACAAAATGACCATGTTATTTGTATCATGGTTCTTGTTAGCAACTTTTATTCATGTCGTTTGTTCACTAAATTTTTATTTTTTGAGTTGTGTGCATTTAGTGCTCAAAATGAAAGCTAGAATCAGGAAAACACTTTGGTAGTAAAACGTCTTTTCGTTTGTATGAAAAAATTCAGAAATGAGCAAATCAGATCAAGTCACGGTGTTTTACAGAGATTAGGTCACTTAAAATGCTGCTATGTGACTGGTTTTGCTGGACTTGATTTTTTGTATAAACTGATCGAGCCGGTCATAGTGGCATTCTGATTCCCACAATCGAATTTTCGTAAGTACTATACTCGATTTAGCAAACCCCGAAAAACCAACTTTAAGCGGTTTTCGGCCACACTAAGGTGGTTATCTGAGTAATCAGAGTTCTTTTCTGATCATAAAATTCAAATTGCCGCAAAATTTAAAACCTACGGACAAAAAGTATTCTGCAGGCAAAAAAGAAAATCTACGGGTAAAAACGAGTATTCTACGGGCAAAAATAATTACCTTCCTAAAACAATCCCCTTCCCTTTCAAATATTTATGAATAAATAATGAATCTGCCTCGTTTTTGCTGACAAATGGGTAGTTCTTTTAAGTATTGCTTAAAAACCCTTAAAATGTCGTGCAAATGCCTAGCATTGCTTCTTTGCTTGCCTTTGCAAGCATATTAGCTAGGCAAAACTGGAATTTGATGAACTCTGACTCAAAGCTTTTCAAATCGAAAATTCGAAGACTAGACACTTTTGAGCAAAAACGGGGCATTTTTCGGCCAAAACTAGGCAGATCTAATTCTCTTCCAATATTTATTTAGCACAAGGGAGTCACTGTCGTCAGTTGGTGTTGTATGTAACAACATAAAGTTTGAGTGAAATTTTTACAATATGAGAAATCGAGTAATTTGATAAAAGAAGTAGCCAGGGAATTAAATGTGCCAACAAAGACTTGCGTTTGAAATAAACGGTGATTACACATTTATATTTATTATATATAGGCATCTGATTAACTAATAATTTTTAGAAAAATATATACGGTAAACAAAAACCAGATTCTATATAGAGAAATAATTGAAATGCACAATAATGGCACATTTGTACAAGTTACTTTTAAAGTATGTTGCGTAATGAAGATCGTAATACAGAATGTACTTACACTGAGTTCACAACTCCCAAGGAAGCTTTAAATGGATTATTACTACCTAATGAAGACCCCAAAAACTACATTTTGTATGCTAAATGTAACTACACCAAAGTTCATTTGGATCACAACAAGACAATTGTTGAACAAGTATTGGGCCGTGGCTGTACTTTTGATATACAAAAAGTGATATAAGAATAAGAAATTGAAAGACACACAAAAATCTGAACCATTTTTTTAATCAAATTCTTTTATTTACCAAACTTTTCAAAATTCTTCAAAATAAAGCTGCTTTTTTCCGTTTCTCAAAAAGACCATGAAAAAAATTAGCACAGCAATTTGTGAAATTTGAATCCGCGCGGGACCAACCTAATTTGGTCAAAAATTAATTGAAATTAATTTATTTTTGCATTCAAATTTCACATATTAGTCAACAAAGATCTCATTCCGGCCCTTGTTCACGCATTTTATAAAATTTCGTGAATCATGTTTTAATTAGTGTTGCGGACAGAGGTTTCGGGCGGTTTTGCGGTGCGCTTTTGCGTACCACCAGCGGGTACCGAAGATCCAAAGGGTACTTTATTCACATATAAAAAAAAGTACGGAGAAGATATAGAGAAGATCTATCTTCTCTGTATCTCTATTTTCTCTGTACCTTTTTCTTTCAATTTCTATCGCAGCAAAATGAAAAACAAAAAAAGATATAGAGAAGATGCATCTTTTCTGTATATTCTCTGTATCTTTTCAGGGCTGGTGATGCGCCATCGGCGCAGCGGCGCCTTCTAGTCAGTATACTATGTGTTAACAAAAAACTTTTTGACTTTTTCTGACTTTTTTTCAGAAAAAGCAAAATAAAAACACAGAAAAATGCAAGCAGAAACACAGAAGCCGTGTTCGGCACTGATGCATAGCTTCCTGAATATTTGAACAAACACATATGAATCTGCAGCCCCACCTCACACAGACACATCATCACACAAGCAGTAATGATCATCTAATTATAAAACAGATTTGCTCGCACTTTCAGTCAAAAAGGCTTAACACAAAACACATCAATGTTGAATTAGCAAATTTTTGTTTTGCCTTTCTCTCTCAGATTTTTTGCATCTAGCCCCGAGATTCTAGTTTCTAGCAAGGTATAGATCAGTGGAAGATCTATAAAAAATTTATTGAAAAAAGGTAAAAGTATGAAGCAAATGAAAAAATAATTTGGTTCATACTTTTACCTTTTTATTATATATTTTCTATAGATCTTCCACTGATCTATATACAGTCAAGTCTCGATATAGTGGAACTTCGATATAGTGGCACCCTCGCTATAATTTCACCCTAAGCCACATTTGGCTGGTCGGTAAAGAAAAGAAAAAAAGTTTAGTGGCACCTCGGACTCGGTCCGACTCAGTAAATCACCCTCGATATAGTGGCACTAGCGCCCGATGATCAGTCTCGAGGAGTGAATAAAAAACTCGTGTTTGGGATCACGATTCTAATAAGGTACAAGAATTTTAATTACTCGCAGCTAAATCAAAAATTTCGGGTTCTTAAGTTGAATACCCATTTAAGGAAAGCACCAGGTGGTTTTTTCCACCTGCCCTGAGGCTTACTGGTCGACTTATGACTTCTGTTCTTAAGAAAATAGAATTATATATTTTTTGCCTATTCACCTTTAGGTGCCCTATCTTTTACTTTGGTCCCGCTTGTTGTTATTTCTTGAAAATGCCTGGTCCCCTGTCCATTATAGTTATGTTTAAAAAAATTGTTATGGTGATCATGGTGATTATGGTTAACATCACCACCTAAACATGATTAGCATGAGAGCAACAGAGGAGACCAAGGCATTTTCAAGAAAAAACAACAAGGGGACCCAGCTGAAAATGTGGGCACCTAAAGGTGAATAGGGCTGAAGGTATGCTACTACCAGGATTCAAACCTGTAACCTTAAAATTTGCAGGGTAAATTCATCACGGCTCATTACGATTCACCGCCGGCCTGAAAGCAGAAACTGAAATTACAGCGGCGGAAAGTTGCAATCAAAAATTTCAAAAGAGCAATTGATTGCAACCATTTCCGGATTTCCTGTCAGCAACTGCCTCAATTTTGCGAATTTCAGCGAATAACGTTACAGTTCGTAAGTAGCATTTTTAAATCATTCTTGTTGGTTTTGAACTCAAATTTATCTCTAACATGTTTTCGAATCAATAAAAACTCAACTTTCATTTTGCTTGATACTGAAAGATTCACCAAAGTGTAATTTTTCGTGTGAAAAGATTTTCACGGTATGACAGATCCATCAGCAGATTTAGCATCCAAGATTAAATATCAGATTTACCATTCACAATCTGTAGGCACTTCGATTCATACTTGAGCCAAGCAATGTGATCCGAAAATTCATACTGTAGATAGTGTTGTGAAATGACCGGTCATTTAATAATATGGTCATTTGACCGGTCATTTGAATATTTCACAACCCTAGTTTTAACGAATAAAAATAACTCAATTGACATTACGTAATGAGTCACAGCACAGCTCAAGTAAATTGTCCAAGCTGACCCTTTCATCTGACCATCACCACCTAACATCACCACCAAGATCAGAAACCTTATCGATTTTAAAAGGACACTAAAATTGCAAAAAAGGGATTCGGCGGTTTGCGCAATGCCACTGAAAATATTTTTTTATACATGCGGCAGTACATTTTTGAAACATGCGACAACACTTCTGCATGATTTTTCCAGCACAGTTAGGTCAACGTATATAAGTAAACTAGGGCTGCTGAAAAAACATTGTCACTTTCCTAGCTGAAGTATTTGCCTTATTTGTTCTCGGTAGAGTAAACCTTGTTGTAGTGACACTAAAGTCGGTGCCTAGCACAGTGACCGCGTTAAACGGAATTTAGATGGTGTGTCGTTCACTGTCTTGACGTTTTTCACCGGCTGTCCCACGGGCTTTTCTTTTATAACAACGCACAACCCTGCGGTCGACTGACAGTTTTTTTATACAATTTTAAAAAGTTAGAAAAAATAAAATATTCGGAAAGAAATTTGACCCTACTATAGAATAATCCCCCCCCCCAAAAATCCGACCTTTTAAAACTTAAGTAAAAAGTACCCAAATTTATGTCCCAGACCCCGGTAAATGTGCGAGAACTCTTCATTAGTCACAACTTCCGTACGCTGGCTACCCCCAAGCCTAAGGGCTAATCCTAAACTTGTTCATTGCAAGGGTAGTTACAGCGATTTTATAAGGTCGGATTTTGGGGGGGGGGTATTCGCTAGTAGCGCCGAATTTTCTAAATTCACGTGGTAAAGGCTTTATTAGGACTATTTTTCAAAAATTTATAACTTTTGAAGAAAAAACAAATTTATTTAAAGAAAAAAGTGTTTTCATATCACAAAAAATTTCTTTGAACAGAGCAGACAATTCAGATCAAAATGTTAGTGATTGGTGAAAAAGTATTGGTACTTATCCTGTTAACCACCCCCCCCCCTCTCCACCCCCAACATTTCTGAAAAAATGACTCTATAACACGTCCTGAGCTATTTTTTCTGCTTAACACGGGAAAGGCCGTACGCCCTGAAGGTACGGTCATGTGCAGAATTCCACGCTGAACATAATAGTGAAAAAAAATTTGCAAAATTTTTTTTTGAAATTTTGATTTCGCTGATGTAACCGAAATTTCTGACACCGGTTCAGCATGGTAGATTTGCTTGAGAAACTACACTACGGTTCTCACACTCACTGTCAAATTTCAAATTCTGTTCGAGACAAAAATTATTTGAAAAAAATTCGCCTTTAAATAATTTTTGTCTTGAACGGAATTTGAAATGTGAGTGTAAGAACAAAAGTACAGCTTCTCAAGTAAATTGACCATGCTGAACAGGTAAGTTCACATTTCATTCGCGACATTTCATTTCGCAGCTTTTATTGTGTCCGAAAGGTATTTTTTCAAAAACTATTCTGGTCAAATATTTTTTTTAACGCTTTTAAAACCTTTTCCTTCAACTTCTATCTCTATTTTATGAAAAAATGACTAAAATGCAAGTTTTCCTAATTTTTTGGAATTTAGTCATTTTTTCAAGAAATTGATTTTTTTCGAAAAGCCATATCTCAACATTGGGATCTTCAAAAAACATTTTGTGACATAGGTTTTGTAGCTCTTGAGCTGCGCTACAATAAGATGCTAAGAATTTATTGTAACCTTTGAAATTTGTTTTTAATTTCTATCAGTTAAAATAACGAATACGTATTTGATTATGTTACTTTAACTGATAAAAATTTAAATGAAATTTCAAAGTCGCGAAATGAAATGTTGCGAAATGAAATGTGACCCTACTTGCTGAACACGAATCCGGTCTCATAATTTTTAGTTTTCAACAGCGAAATCAAAATTTTAGGTCAAGATGCTTTCTGGAACATACATTCGGTTGTTTGCTCAACACTTTGAAATACATGTTTGGACTACTTCAAAGCACTAGCTGGTGCAGTTTTTTCTCGCTCTGTCGAATAATTTTAATCATTAATTAAAAAACGGCATTTTCACACTTTTTGTGCATCTTTTTGTATGAACAACGTTTTAGAAAAAAACAATGATTTCTTCAAATTAAAATTTTTCATTCGATTGTCATAAATGTATCATAATATGTCATTCGAAAGCTTGTAATCTGCACTTTCTTATGCAGATGAAGCTAGTTTAATCTGTTGAAAAATTTGCATGGTCTACCTCTTTCAAGCTGCATAGACAAAATCGTGACTTGGTCGGTTCACGAGGGCAGCTGACCGCCATATAGTAAATTTTTGTACATTTTTTTCACTATCATGTTAAGCTTACAATTCTGCACATGACCGTACTTTCAGGACGTACTTTACCGTGTTAATACGATGCGAGAAATTTCTAAACAGTTTCCGATTTGATTATTTTTTCGAAAATTTTTTGACTTCAACTCATCAAGGCCAGAGGGTCTTTTCAGGTATTTTAGGGTCATTTTTAATTATTTTTACAATTGAAGGCTTAGGCAAGAATAGGCTAGCGTATATTAGGACGAACTCAAATGTGTTTTTGAAGTAAAATAAAGTAAGAATATGTTGGCTTACTCTTGCTTAAGCCTAAATACACACTAGGGGGACCGAGTCAACTAGTGGTAATAGAGCCAAACGGCACTATTATTATACCTATACAAACGCATATTATAGTTTCTATATGCGGTAGGCCGTAGAAAGCGAAAACATTCAAACTTATTTAGTTTTTCCCATATTCGACCAAAATTGAGACAAAGAACAAAGAACCCTAAACAAATGAGAAAACCATCTGGCTTTTAATTTTTGAAAAAAATCCAATTTTCTAATTATAAGCTATTTAGAAATGTTTCTTGTATTGTATCAAGCAGAAAAAGTGTCTTAGAACTTGTTTTGGGCCACTTTTCAAAAATTTGGGTTGGGAGGGGAGTTGATTTTAAAGGACCATAAGTGTTGATGCAAATGAAAATTTAGCAATTTTAAATGCGCGCGGGACAGTTCTCTTTCGTCTCGCACTATACTCTTTTGAGTTGCTTCGAATGACTCAAAGAAGTTCAATGAAAGACGAAAGAGAACTGTCCCGCGCAAATTCAAACATTTGAAATTCTCGTTGCTCGCGACGGCTATGGTCTTTTAAACGAGATGAGTACCAAAGTATTTTTTAAATAATATCCTTGAATAATGCTCGTCAATATTTGTTGTCCGTCGGGTATTCATTTCTTTTTTTAACCATCCCATCAGCACTATCATTCAGCAGTAATTTGATTAAACCTAAATTACTTTCCATAGTTGCATCATGTAGAGGTGTATGTCCCATGCTGTTTTGAATCTTAACATCCCTCCGTTCACAATCAATTTTTTCACCAACTGTTTGTTGCCATTTTGAGTTGCCCAATGTAAAGCCGTGTTGCCGGATTCACCTTCAAATTGACATAAACTTTTTTGTTCAGCCATTGGTTTACAATTTCTTCGTCCATTCTTATTGTAGGCAAGCTTGAAAAGTCAACACATTCTTCTCGTGTAAATTGAGCTCCGCACCATACAAAAAGAACTTTTTCATTAGTTTATATATTCTGGATTGGCCGTGAACTTTTTGCTTAGTTGGCTGGTATAAAAAAAAGGTATGTTGTAACCAAAATCCTGTGAATTAACTTGAGCACAGGCTCCTTTATCAAGTAGTAGTTCAATGCACTCATAATTAGAATAACATGCAGCCAGATGAAGCGGAATTTTACCTTGTTCATCAGCAGCCTCCACATTAGCTCCTTTTTGAAGCAGTAACTTAATGCCTTTATAATTAGAGAGACGCAGCCAGATGTAGCGGAGTGCTACCCTTTAATATCAGTAGCCCTCACACTAGCTCCTCTTTCGAGTAGCAGTTCAAGGCATTCATTATTAGAAGAAGACGCAGCTAGATGAAGCAGAGTACGTCCCTGTCCATCAGCAGCATTTACATTAGCTCCAGGTCAATAAGTTTAGCTACAACTGCAATATTGTTTAGGAGTGCCATGTGAAGGCATGTTTTTCCAGAATAATCGCGAGCGTTTATATCAGCTCCTAGCTTGACTAATTCCTCAACAAGTTGAATATCTCTCTTTTGCATGGCCAGATGAATGCAAGCATATCCCAAGTCATTAAAAATATTTAAAGCCTTGAAAAATACAATCTGGTTATTTTGATTTAGAAGATTAGGTTGGCAGCAAAAAATATAATGCACTCCGAAAGGTGGTCCCTACTCATGCGGTGCCAACTAATAGGTTGGCTTTCGATATTTAATTGCCGTATTTTTTTAATAAACGCCCTCCTCAAAAGTCGGAAAATGTACCCAGTACCCTTCATTCGGGGATTTAAATTTACTAAGATTTTCGACCCTACCGGAGTATACCTCCCCCCCCCTCCCCAATGAAATTTTTTAAAGCGTTTCCAAACACCTATATCGACCTAAATCACCTCAGGAGTTCAAAAAAGACTTTATTTTTTAGTTCCGGTTTATAAAAAACTGAGTTTTTGACATTTTGAAATGTCGACCATTCGCCTGTTTTGGCATGTTTTGGTCACTGGAGCTGGGCAAAAGAGACTCTATATGCATTTTTGATCAATAGTACTTCTCGGAATCATGTCTCAGGTAAGTGAGTGCGCGCATCTCTAACTCTCAAACCCCTGCGCCCCCTTCAGAAGCGCAGGGGCTTGGAGTTGAGATGCGCACACCCACATACCTTAGACACAAATCACTCGAAGTGACTCTGGATGCATAAAAAATGTATGCCTACCAGAGTTTTTTATGCGGTAGGCCCAGTCAACAAAACTATGTTCAACATCTTTCTTTTCACACTTAATTGGTCTATTTTTGGTCCTTCCCACCCAAACTGCCCTAAACCCCTTTAGAATGGTCAAAAAAAGTAATTTTGGGTGTCCCAAAACTCACTTTTTTTATTGACCAGAACTTATAAATAATGCTTTTTTGAACTTCTGAGGCAATTCTGAGTCGAATATAGAGGGTGTTTGGAAACACGTTAAAAAAGATTCCATTGGGAGGGGGGTATACTCCGGTAGCGCCGATTTTTCGATATTTCACGACCTCACGAAGAGAAGCCCTGAATCTAAACTATGCGAAATTACTAATTTACGGTTTAGTTTCAAAAAATCTAAGAACAAAGTGGAATCGACAAAAAAGTTCGGGTTACATTTTCCGGCTAATTTAGGAAGATCTTTAACGAGGAAATAACGGTAGGGTTAGATTTTTTAACTTTTTCTATTCCTGATGCGTTACAGTAGGGCTCCAAATTCTATGCATGCATATTTCTGCGGATATGCAGCAATAGTTATGCACAAAAACGCACTTTTAGCCCTGTTTGATACTTTTTTCGTACTTTTATGCAGCATGTTTTGACATATATTCCATTTTTAGTGCATTCTTGCATATTTTGCGATTTTGACGCCTATTTTCTGCATATTGCTAGAAAATCTCAGAAATTTTTGTTGAAAAAATGTCGCAGAATGCGAATCTCGTCTTTGATGTATAATAAGTCAATATCCTAGTTTTCAAAACCAGGATACTTTATTGTCAAGCGTGAAATAAAGAGATTTTTTTCACTAATAACCTTTATTGAGGTAGCTAACGTTTCAGTACCGTGCGATTCATCTTTTCATGTTAAGTGCAAAATAACAGTGCAAAGCACCGATTTGGTTTGTAAAGATTTAATTTCGAAATCGCAAAATGCACATTGTTTATATTTGCGAGCAAGATGCGAAGAGTGGAGGCGTACGGAACCCCTAAATGTCTCGAATTGCTTTACAATATTTTTTTTTTGCATTTAGCTAGTAAATGGCGGTCAATACTTTTTCAAAAATCTTTTTCGACTGAAATCCGTCGGCATCTTTGGTAGCAGAAAAGTTTTTTTTAGCTATGTTCAAATCCTAGGTCAAATGGGACGTCAAATAATTAAATCCTTAGAGTTAATCACCTTGCTTCAGCAAAGCCATATGAATCATATTGGTCAACTTTTCTTGCGAAAATTTAGCATTATCAAAAAGTATCTTTAAAGGGCTGAACTCTTCCTACTCGGTGGTCCCCGCAATTCAAAAATTTTCCTTTATCATTGGACTTCTGTACGGATTTTTCCGCTAGGTTTCTCAACGCTAAGCCTAAAATTTGATTTCAGGCCTGTTTTGTTAGAAACGAGTGCAGAAAAATCCGTAAGAAGTCCAATGTTCAAGGGAAATTTTTGAATTGGCGGGGGAACACCGAGTAGGAGAAGGTCAGCTCTTAAGCAGGTATAAGCTGCCACACGTTTAAGCATGTTTCTTGAGCATTTTACGACATCTAGTGATTCTGCCACAATGTTGTGCGGTACATTGAAAAGTTTAGTCTAAAGATACATACTGCATATTTTACGTTTTTAGCGCATATTTAAGATTTTTAGCGCATATTTTATGCGCATATTTCGCCATTTTTAGTGCATAGAATTTGGGCCCTGTTATAAAGAATGCAAAATCATTAAAGAAAATGTTTTCCCATACTAAAGGACCCTGTCTCTTCCTTATCATGGCAATTTAAAGATTTGATTGCGCGCGGGACCACACAGCTTTTGTCAAATGTTTTTCGAACTTATGTTTTCGAATTATTTTTTGTTTGCAGTTTCAGTTATAGATTTATTCTTCTATTCGACGTTAGGCTCGATAGTGAATGGTCTCGAGTTTTGAACCAATTTACAATTGTAATAATTTTTTTCTAAACATAACGCGAACAAAAAAATTAAAACCATTATTGACAAATTAAGTGCTGTAGTTTGCTCAAACCCAATACCCCAATACAATATTTTTGACCATTTTTGAACC
>SADC01000787.1:0-26509 GCA_004194705.1 Ditylenchus dipsaci | reverse complement strand
TTGCATGAGATGGTGGATAGAAAATGGGTAGGGTGAAATTAGCAATAATGAAATTACCTGTGAAGGAGCAGCCAATCGTTGTGTTTGACTTCGTTCGCGGTGAAGGTGCAGTCTTCTTCGACTTTCTTGTTTACTTTTGCTCTTCACAGACTGCTTGGCTTTGCTTTTAGCACATTGTACGATGCTCAAGAGACGAGAGCAATGACCACATTCACATAATGGAAGAACATTCAAGTCGAGAAAATCGAGAAAACTGAAATTACTTTAGAAATACGTAAAAATGCAACGTTTTGTAATATGTGTCTAGTTTGCGTAGATATGCCTGGTTTTAATGGCTGCTTTGTAGACCAATCAACCTGTAAGCATTTGAAAATTGAGGTGTAAACATAAATGACATAGCACGACTTATTTTACAAACGAGGCATTTTCGCCTATTAGACTGAGATGAAATAAAAGTAAGTCGCCTCTCGCTATAACGGCACCCGAAAGTTCGTTCCCACTAGGGTCCGACAGTTTTTTTAACCAATTTGAAAAATTTTGCCACTTTTATTTCACAGTCTGGTCGGAAATATGTAAGGATTCGATTTTGCCGATTGTTTTTCGAAAAGCAAAAAAATTATGGGTTAAAAAGCAAACATTCATAAACAAAGCACCCAGACTCAGAATATCGGCTTTTTGAAAAAGGGGTGCCGTTATATTGAATGTTTGCTTTTTCAACCCATAATTTTTTTGCTTTTCGAAAAACGATCGGCAAAATCCGGACCTTACGATATTTCCGACCAGACTGTAAAAATAGAAGTGGAAATTTCTTCAAAATTGGGTTAAAAAAATGTCGGACCAGGTGGGACGAACTTTCGGGGATGCCGTTATTAGCGAGAGCGACTGTAACACTTTTTCTCCAGAACGTGCAGTTTAACGTATCGTCAAATTCAATCTGACTGTTTTATATTTCAAAATTTTGGCCAACCGTCTTAAAATTGTTCTTGACCGTCTATTATAGGGAGCCACCAGGGCTGCGTCGGAACCGGGAAAATATCGAACGGAATTCGGAATCGGACTCCAGATTTTCGGAATCGGAATTCGGATTTCGGAACTTGACCATTTTTTCGGATTTCGGAATTCGGAACCTCAAAAGTATCGGATTTCGGAATTCGGATTTCGGAAAATTTTCGAGCTCCAAAATAAGAATCAAAATTTTAAAGATTTTTACAATTCACTTTTTTTATAACCACAAAACAGGGCCTATATTACAATGGCGAGGATGGGGGTTTTGCCTTGGTCCTGTTGTTATTTTTGTGTTTTTAGGCTCAAGCTTAGGTAAGGGTAGGCCAGCGTATGCTGGGATGGATTGAGCATGAGTTAAGATATCCCAAAAGAAGAACATTGTAATATTTGGACCAGAAAAGCGAAAAGTCGGAGTCGGACTACCGACATCTTACTTCCTACCTCCATCATCACGAGAGCCGTCTAATATTTGCAAAAACATCTGACTATTACAACTATTTTCGCCACGGCTTTAACACTAAGTTTATCAGGCAGTAGTGATAAGAATTGTAGTATTCGCTGGGTCAATTTCAAAACTCAAGTTATTGATTTAAGAAAAAGTGATGCCCAACGAGAAGGTGCTGATGTTGTTGTTGCTGTCAATGGTGAAAATGCTGGTCAGAATCAAAATCAGGTAAGCTTCATTTCGCTCTCTTCGCAATTCTTGAAATTGCAAAAGTTTAGGGCTTCGTTTCCTACCGATTTTGAAGTCGATTGCTATGAGGTTGATCATGTTCTATTTGGTGTCTTCCCTGATGCGCTACTCTTTTGATGGAAAATCAAGCTGCCGGGGACGAATCAGTCTGAAGTTTATCCGCCGTCCGAAAACATGTTCAAGCCAGGGAGTTTTTCGATTTGGGCAAGTTCTTTGTCCAGGTATTACTTATGTTGATATGTACCTTGTTTAGGAGTCACCGTGGTCGTTTCTATCCTCCATACCGTGCTCGAGTCTTGGCGTTTAAGAATGACGTTCAGTTCTGGCGTGAGCGGAAGAGTCTCGAAGGTTTGCAAAATTTTTTAAATTAACAAATTTTTTAGTCAGAGTGATGATTTGACATTTCTCAGGCTTGTCTGTGCGTTCCGTCCTTTTCAACGTCTTCCAGTCTGTTATTGTCTTCTTGTATATTTGCGATAACGACAGCAGGTGAGTACTTTTTGTTTAATGACCCTAGTTTTGGACCCTTCTTCTTTAGCTGGGTCATCAAGCTCTCCGTGGCTTTTGGATTGCTCATCGAGGCACATTTTTTTCTGGTTTATCTTCAGTATCCGTAAAACTTGTTTTTTCAGTTGTGGAAAATTCCGAAAGTCCTCAATGTCCAGGTTGACATTTTTCCTTGATGCTTTTTTTTCGCGTAGCAATTGCAACAATTCAGGTCAGCCGTGAAAAGAAGTGTCGGTGTCATCCCCAAAATTAAGTTCAGTGACGAAGGTTCTTATGTGAAGTCAGCTACAAAAGAATATGATGAGGTAGCGTCCATCGCCTTTCACTGTCACAATCATTTTTTTTAGTTGGCCTTTAAATATTTGTCTTGGTTGCTGTTTCCGCTCTTGGCAGCCTATGCGTGTTATTCTCTGGTCTACGAAGGTGGGTTGCACCATTAAATCGGCTGTCTCGTTCTCTAAGCTGGGATTTTCAGAGCAGCGCGGTTGGTACAGCTGGGTCTTGGATATGCTGTATGGCTTCTTGTTGATGTTCGGCTTATTGTATGGACTTTTTACGATGTCTCTTTTGCTCATGAATGTTTTTTTAAGATGATGACTCCTCAGCTCTTCATCAATTACAAGCTCAAGTCTGTAGCCCACCTGCCGTGGCGGATGTTGACATACAAGTTCGTAAATACTTTCATTGATGACCTGGTATTTTTCGTAGTTGACTTTCTTATATCCCTTGAGTACTTTGTTTTAGTTTGCCTTCATTATAAAGATGCCGACTATGTATCGTATCGGGTGCTTCCGAGATGATATCGTGTTCTTGGTAATTTTGTTAGATTTTTGGGGTATTTTTTTTGTCAACGTCGTGCTTTTTAGGTATAATATATCAGCGTTGGGCTTATCGTGTGGATCCTGTGCGAATAAACGGCAAGTTGCACCTGACAGGTTGAATGTTGTAGTGAGTCTGTTATTTATTTAGAATTCGGTGTTTCCTTGGTGGACCTAATGGAGCTCTCTTGGTAGACGAGCTGGACCATGCTTCTGTGACATCGCTGAAGACGAAATGCCAGATTCAGATATTCGAGTATCCTCGTCTGCAGAAAGCACTTGTCAGGAGGACAATGATGGGGGCAGTGATGATGAATCTAAGAAAGACAAATGATTCCCCTGCTTTGAAAGTATAAATTATTGTTGAACGAGTCATCCCGCTTTGTTTATTATTTCTCTGTTACCATATATACGCGTGTAAAGTTACGCATATAAAGTTTGGTTTCCAGTTCTCCCTCTGTTTGAATTTAGCATAACCTTCCGCCTTGTGGTATTTGCGCATGCTACAGTGGCTACCCACTACAAGTGAATGCTGTGCAGTTAACCCTCGATGTCACGGCTTCGACCTACACTTCGCTCCCGCCTAGTGCCTGACACTTTTTACCCTAATTTTTGAACTGTTTTGCGAGTTGTCTTTTGCTGGTCCAGTTCTAAAAATCATAACGATTTCGATTTTGCCGATCATTTTTCAAGTAAAAAATAATTTTGCCGAAAAGATCCGCGAGTACTCGGCTCTCTGATTTTGAAATAATGTGCCGTTATATTGACTAGCCGCCTCTTTTCGGCTAAATTTATTTTATTTGAAAAATGATCGCTAAAATCAAAAATCCTTACGATATTTAGAACTGGACTAGCCAAAAACAACTCGCAAAACAATTCAAAAGCCAGGCTGAAAAAGTCTTGGACCCTAGGCGGGAACAAAGTTGAGGTGGGGGCCGTGATATCGAGGGTTGATTTTATTTTTTAAGATGTTAAGATATTTTAATAATAAAATACACTGAAAATTTATGCCACCATAAAAAATGAGTAATATTTTTCATTTAAGGTGTGAGACCACTTAGTTAAGCTTATATATTGTTTTACTGAGGTCCGGATATCCGAAAAAAATAAACTTTTAGGTGGGTTAACGAATTCGTTGGTACTCATTTGGGCAACCTCATTTGGGCCCCTCATTTGGGCACCTTATTTGGGCACCAACTTCAAATATGCTTAATTTTTCAAACTCTAACGTGTTGCTCTTCAAATTTTATTTGTAAAGCAGTTTTTAGAGAATTCATAGTCTACAAAAACCTGCAGGTCACCATCTTGAAGGTGTCTATCTCCCGAAAAAAAAACTTGCATTACGGGAAAAGTTTTCTGAAACCAGCGCTTACTCAGAGTTGTTTCCCTACACACGGTTTGTTAATAACAAATAGCGAAAAAAAATAAAAAAGTTTACTGACCCGTGCATGTTTTCCGGCCCGTGCACAGGCGTTCTTTGAGGCCTAATAATTCTTTGAAAACTGTTTTACGAACAAAATCTGAAGAGGCAAACTTTTGCGTTTGGAAATTTAGCATATTTGATATTGGTGCCCAAATGAGGGTGCCCAAATGTGTACGAACAAA
Source organism: Ditylenchus dipsaci (assembly GCA_004194705.1). Taxonomy (NCBI): domain Eukaryota; kingdom Metazoa; phylum Nematoda; class Chromadorea; order Rhabditida; family Anguinidae; genus Ditylenchus; species Ditylenchus dipsaci. Next base: position 21,880 of record SADC01000787.1, on the reverse strand, counting down.
CGAATTAACCCAAATCCTAAAGAAAAATGAAAATATAATATTTGCTTGTGTAATTCAGTTTTTTGCTGATTAAATTTCATACTTTGAGGGCGCATTTCGATTTTAAGCCTCAAATATTTGCAGACAGAATGTGTAGTAAGTATGAACCGAGCTCAATTACTGCTCTGTTTGAGTTCCCCCTCCAGATCTTTGGTTCTGCAGTTTGCTGAGTCAGAGCTTTGAGGTCCTTTTGTGCCACTTTGCTCAATGAGTCATCAATGGTAGGCTTTCAATTATTTTGTTAAACCACTCACTTATTTCAGATGATTTCTTTTTTTTCAAATTATTGATTGCGTTGTTAACAGCCATAATATAAAGACAGTTTTTGGGGTATACTCTGTTTCTTCTATCTGCCGCCATGGGTCGCTTATTTAATAATTTTCCTCCAAAGACACCAAACATCAAGAAGGCGGTAGACAATAAACGTCCAGTCTGGCACTTTTTATGAAAATTTAATTTATAAAAGTCAATAAGTCAATATGAGCCATTTTTTGTCAGAAATGAACTTTAGATTTTTGACTAAAAATTGCCCGAGCCGAATGAGGAGGTTGATTGGTTAAAGTTTTCTATTGGGAATAATCCCCACTCGAAACGCCGCCCCCCTTTAATTAGCTCCCCTGAAGGTCGATTGGAAAATGGTTGAGGTGATCGGCAATTAACCTTTGGGAAATACGCTGCTTTAAATATAATTTCACATTTATAACTACGTCTTAAAGTACATTAATAAATACTTTGTTGTAATTTTCAGTATCTGTCAAAAAGCAGAGATCCTTCCGCCATAATTGCCTTTCTTCAGCACCGTTTGGACCTAGTCTCTTTGCTGATCAATGAGGTTCCTTTTTTATAATTTATTTTTTATGAGCACCGTGAAATTTCTGATATACACTGCTGATATACATGAGTAAAACAGGTCTAAAGTCGAGACCAGTGCAGGCATGTGTGGACCAGCCCGGCCTCGACTTTTTTTTTAAATTTTCGGCAGACCATCAAAAATACGCCTTTATCGATCATCAAAACTTGGACATATTGCTTGTACTTCTTTTGGATTTTTTTTTCACAAATCGATAGTTTCAGTTGCCTTTCACCAAATGCCAGCCTAAAAACAACTCCAAGTCGAAATCCGGCAGTAAAAAACATTAAAGCAAGCCAGCAACAACCAATATGCCTTTATGCCCCCTGCACTCTCTAAACCAACCATCCATGGGACTGTGGTGCCTCCTATAGTGGGAGTTTTGTACACCCTCAAATATATGCTCATATACAGGATAGCCTCCATCAAAAACATGCTGCCTTACTCCGACTTTGTGGTAAAATTCAAATATCTTGCTGAAGAATCGATCAAAATAATAGTACACTCAAATTTAGGATGTGCTCTACCCTCCAGAACTGAGCAGAATGACCAATTCCAATGAGAAGGGCTATGTGGCTCATTTTATACACCTTAGCTGCATTCTTCACTCTTGCTTTTCAATGTGAAATTTTTTGAAAGTGGGATTTGGCACTAAAATTTTGGCAGAACTATATTGGTTGATAGAATTTTCCAAAAAAAAAAAAGAGTCTTGACATCTAAAAAAATATGTTTTGGTGAACGCAGAGGTATTTTCGTAATTTTTTTGACCGAAAGTTGGTTTTTTGCCTTGGAAAACAAAGTTATCCTATATTCTCTAAAGAAAACAACGGTCGTTTTATTTTTTCCCTTTTTTGAATTCGCGCCTTGTGAAATTTATCAGCTGGTTGTTTCATTTCTAACCAAAGTATCGATATAAATACTTTACGAAAGCAAATTTGGGAATAAAAGTAAATTTTAAAAATGAATCAGACCGTGAACTACTCTAGTTAACATGATCACAATGAACATGATCACCTCAAAACAACAGGGGGACCAAGCTGTTTTTCATGAAAAAGTAACAGGGGGGACCAAGGTATATTTTGGCACAGAAATGTGGCGCATATTGTGCACCAGTACCCCAATTCACGTGGCTGCTGTATGTAAAAAGAGGGAATGAGTGTGTTATACTTTAGCATATTGTTCGGAATAGTCTCTAAGGTGCTTGGGGGTACGCATCTCAAGTCCAAGCCCCCGCGCCCCCGCAGGGGGCACGCCGGCCGGACCATGGTTTTTGAACGCAGCGGCATCTCCAAATTTTGAATTGGCGGGGACACTTTTTTACTCTGAAAATATTCAACAATTATTCTTCAAATAATTTTTTGTTTGCATTTAAAATTTTATCAAAATATAGAGCCATTCACTAGTCGAGCCCAACGTTGCTTGACGTTGCCAGATCGGACGACTAAGGCTACTTTCACTGCAGCATAACTGCTTATATGAAATATAATTAAATAAGGACTAAGACATAAAATTTAAATTTCCAATGCAAATAATAAACAATTCACATTCAAATTCAATTGATCTCGATGATAAAAAGTGTCCCCGCCAATTCAAATTTTCGAAATGGACAATACTTTTTTCTCCGACTAAAACACTTTTTTTCCGACTAAAATATTTTTTTTTCCGACTAATTTCATTTCCGACTAAAACACTTTTTTCTCCGACTAAAATACTTTTTTTTCCGACTAATTTTCTTTTTTCTCCGACTAATTTTAATTCTCGACACGAAATCAACCATTTTTAAAAAATTCGGCTTAATCGCCACAACTCCACCCTGAACCACTCGAAACCACCATAAACCTGGAGTTCTGAGCGATTAAGCAGATCGGACCCGAAATCTGATCCGCTCAATCGATTTTTTAAAAAGTTTACTCCCCCTTTAGGGGTGCACTACGTTTCACCGTCACTGTTTTCACCGTTCACTATTTTCACCGTCACTATTTTCACCGTCACTATTTTCACCGTCACCTATTTTCACCGTCACCTATTTTCACCGTCACTATTTTCACCGTCACCTATTTTCACCGTCACTATTTTCACCGTCACTATTTTCACCGTTCACTAAATTCACCGTCAGCACTTTAGGACCGCTTTTTAGATCTAAATTTTCTAAAATTTAAACAGTCTTGGTACCAAATTGTAGCCCTGAATGTCAGCTACATTTTGGTACTATAAATTCTGAAAAATAAAAAAAATTTAGAACTAAACTTTAGAAGGCGTTCAATCTCACACTTTTTCATCACGGTAGAACGCAGGGTGAGCGTCTTTTATAGTTTAGAACTAAAAATTTTCGTTTTTTCTAGAGTTTGTAGTAGCAAAATGTAGCTGACATTCAGGGCTACAATTTTGTACCAAAACTTTTAAAAATTTCGAAAATTTTAGACCTAAAAAGTGGTCCTAAAATGCTGACGGTGAATTTAGGTGACGGTGAAAATAGTGACGGTGAAAATAGGTGACGGTGAAAATAGTGACGGTGAAAATAGTGACGGTGAAAATAGTGACGGTGAAAATAGGTGACGGTGAAAATAGTGACGGTGAAAATAGTGAACGGTGAAAACAGTGACGGTAAACGTAGTGCACCCCCTTTAGTAAACCCGCAGAAAACCAAAAATTTTGGCCTTTTGGCCATTCCGGAGTGGGTCTCCAGCCATCTGGTCTTTGCCCACCTTGAATTTCACACAAAATTTTTTAAAAATGGTTGATTTCGTGTCGAGAATTAAAATTAGTCGGAGAAAAAGAAAATTAGTCGGAAAAAAAAGTATTTTAGTCGGAGAAAAAAGTGTTTTAGTCGGAAATGAAATTAGTCGGGAAAAAAAATATTTTAGTCGGAAAAAAAAGTGTTTTAGTCGGAGAAAAAAGTATTGTCCTTTCGAAATGTGCTAAAGTATAACACACTCATTCCCTCTTTTTACATACAGCAGACATGTGAATTGGTGGATGTGTAACTATATTAATGATCATTAATGACCATTTTAGGTCATTTTTGGTCTCTAAGGTGATTGGGGGCGCGCATCTCTCTGCATCAGCACTTACGCACTGCGACATGGAAGTCACTTTTTCAAACCTAAATTCAAATATTCAAACCTAAACCGAGAGCTTTAGGATTCTAAATGGCTTTAGGCTTAGGCCCCTCCCCCCCCCCCCCCCTTTAAAGAGGCGAAAAGGCTGTATATTGAGGGAAGGGACAAAATAGGGGCCACTTTAGGGCCATTCAAGAGCGGCCCACTGGCAAAAAAAAGATGTTGAACATAGTTTTGTTGACTGGCGCCTACCGCATAAATAAACTCTGGTATGCATGCTTTTTCATGCATCCAGAGTCACTTTCGAGTGATTTGTGTCTAAGGTATGTGGGTGTGCGCATCTCAACTCCAAATCCCCAAGCCCTCTGCGCCCCCGAAGCGGGCGCAGGGGGCTTGAGAGTTAGAGATGCGCGCACACACTTACCTTAGACATGATTCCGAGAAGTACTCTTGACCATAAAATGCATATAGAGTCTTTTTTGCCACGGCCCCGTTGAAAAACATGGTGAGGCAGTCGAAGAATATAGATATTCAAATTTATAATGTTCTGCCATAAAAGTGGCCCTCTTTTATTCCCTTCCCCTCCCAATACAGCCCTTAATCCCTTTTAAATTCAAAAGGCGCCAATTTAAATTTTTCAAATTTTGACTAAAAAACCATGATACCCCCCCCCCTGTGGTTCGAAAAATTTTTTTTTCGAAAAATCAAAAAAACGCGCGGCTTTCTCATGAAATCGGGGTCGAGAAACACGAATATGAAGTTATCTCCTCCGTCTGATCAGTGCCCGTGGGGGGGGGGGGATTCGTCACTGTTACCTGTAAGTGAACAACAACACTTCCATAGCCCTGCTTTTGCATGTGGTAGGCCGGCCATGAGAATTGGATGCTCACCCGCGCCGGAAAGTAACGCCAGAAGGTGACCTAAATGATCATTTATTGATCATTTATGGTGATTTGTGGTAAAAAATATTTTTTCTAAAATAATCGTCCGCCACCTAAAACCATGTTTTTCGTACTAATTACGACCTAATAAGTTCAAAAAAGTGGTCAAAACCACTTTCGTGAGGACGCCGTATAATGCACTTTAGCCCATGGTCCTTTAAGAAACACGTTTTTAGGATTGGGAAAACACTTTTTAAAATATTTCTTTTGAAAATAATTTTGCCTTGGGGACGAAGGCCAAAAAAGACTATACTTTTTTTGTCGCAAATCACTTTTTAGGCGCAACTTTTTTTGCCTTTTTATTATTTTTGGACGAGCGAGAAAAATAACCCAAATACTTTCCGACTATTTTCGGTACTTTTTCTTATCTTTTTATGAATCAAACAATATTTTATTTGAAAGCCCTGAATCTTGGCTAATATGTGGTGGGTCAAACTTTTCAATTATTCTGAAGAAAAACTTAAGACCATCGACATAAAATTGTTAATTTATAGTCAAAACAAGGTAAATGTAAGTAAAATTGTTGTTTAACCTAGAAAATTGGAGTTTTTTTTAACTTATAATACGCGTATTGAGTTTATTGAGAAAAAGCACAAAGTTTGCTCTTTTGTAAAAAGACATTGCCGTGGTTTTAGGTTAAAGTTTTTAGAAAATGCATTACTTGGTAGATGCGGATATTACAAATTTAAAAAAGGCTATGATTTTCAAGGTTGAGGGCATGGTCACCTGTTACAAAATTTGTCCCCGCCAATTCAAATTTTTTTTCCGAATCATTGAACTTCTGTACGGATTTTTCAACTTGGTTTCTAACAAAATTATAACTAAAATAAAATTCTAGACCTAGTTTTGTTAGAAACCAAGTTGAAAAATCTACACAGAGGTTCAATGATTAGGAAAATTTTTTGAATTGGCGGGGGACAAATTTAAAAACAGATGACCATGCTCATTTAAACAACGATTTTACCTACATTTACCTTGTTTTCACTATAAATCAATGGGGAGGAGAAGAATGGACCAATTCAATTTGGGCCATTTTCAAATTGGGTCAATTCAAATTGCGCTAACTTATTGGCAATTTTTTGAACTGTTGTTTGATTCAAAAGCGTGGCCCATTTTGAAATTGGCCCAATTTGCATTGGCCCAATTTGAAATGGACCATTCTTCTCCTCCCCAAATCAATACAGTCAAACCTCGATGTAGTGGCACCCCAAAAGTTCGTTCCCGCCTAGGGTCCGACACTTTTTTTAACCCAATTTTCAAAATATTTTATCGATTCTGTTATGACAGTCTGGTCGCAAATATCGTGAGGATTCCGATTTTGCCGATCGTTTTTCGAAAAGTAAACAAATTTTGGGGTAAAAAAAGTGAAACCTCGATATACAGTCTACTCTCGATAAACTGGCACCCCTGGGGACCAGCCCGGGGTGCCAGTTTATCGGGGTGCCAGTTTAGTGGGATGTTACTTTGCCTAATTTCTCTGTCGGCCAGCCAAATAGGGCTTTTTCAAAGTGCCAGTTTATCGAGGGTGCCAGTTTATTGGAGTGCCAGTTTAACGAGAGTAGACTGTAGTGGCACCCCTTTTTTGAAAACAGGTGCCACTATATCGAGGTTTCACTTTTTAACCCAAAATTCTTTTAGTCTTCAAAAAACGATCGGCAAAATCGGAATCCTCACGATATTTGCGACCAGACTGTCATAACAGAATCGATGAAATATTTTGAAAATTGGGTTAAAAAAAGTGTCGGACCCTAGGCGGGAACGAACTTTTGGGGGGTGCCACTAAATCGAGGTTTGACTGTAGTTTTTTTTTTCGATTTTTTTAAATTTTCACAGAATAATTGAAAAGAAAAGTTTGACCCACCACATAGTAGCCAAGATTCAGGGCTTTTAAATAACATATAGTTTGATTCATAAAAAGATAACGAAAAATACTAAAAATAGTCGGAAAACATTTGTGTAACTTTTTATTTATATAAATTGTGTACATTAACAAAATACGAAACAAATCAAATTCACAATTATGGGCAAAACAAATATACCATTTCCCAGACAAAGGGCTTTATTATGAGCATAAAAGCTAAATTAATTCGCTGCTCACCAGCTAGAAAATAAACCATCCATTTTTTAATGAGTCGATGTGAGAATCGGGCTTTTTATGGGCATCTTATTCTGGCGAGGAGGCCCGATTTCGCGATAATCGTGCTCAGGAGGTTTGAAAAACCCCCAGGTAGTCAAACGTTACAGTCAGGAATTCTCGTGTTAAGAATTGAAAAATAAATCGGTCGAGTGTACATTGGCGTGCCCAATAGGGGGTGCTAGCCAGGCTATAGCCCTTCCCCGTCAAGATTTTTCAGCCTTCTCACAATTGTTAGCCCTTCTAGCTTGATGAAGATTAGACTTTGGAGCATTCAGTCGAGATCTAAAATTCAGGTGGCTGTGACTTGACTTCATAATTTCCTCAGAATTAGTCAGGCATTTTGGATTTTTTTGCACATCTTTCTTTTGTTCAACTTGAGTACTGGGCCACCAAAACTTGAGTTTTACCATTTCGCACTATCAATAGAGTATCTAGGACCAACGCTACAGCCTTTCACAAAATCTTATATCACTATCTAATCTGTGACATTTATGGTGGCATTAATTTTTAAAATCCAACAAAATTAACTCATCTTCTACTTATCATCTCATCTACTTTTTGACCGGAGTACACAATGTGTATGTCATCCGAAAATGACCAAAATCATCTCGTTCGTGCTTTTTTTGACTTCTAACGTTAATGGACCATGGTTTCTGAACGCAGCGACATTTCGAAAATTTGAATTGGCGGGGGACACTTTTTATCATCGAGATCAATTGAATTTGAATGTGAATCTCTATATAGTATTTGGGTCGGGTGGGTGGGTGGTTGGATCACACTTTTTATGAATTATGGAAAATTGGGTCATAGAGGGCTCAAAAACTTCTGTTGCATATGTTTTTAGACTTGCCTTGATGTTAGCTTTCGTAAAAAAAAAGAGCGGCAAAAAATTCTTATTTTTAAGAGGGGCGTGGACAAAAGTATGAAGGCCATTGTCGAGTTTTCCAATAAAATTTATGTTTTTTCGGTGTTTTTCGATTTCGAAGGTCGAAAATAGGGTCATAGAGGGCTCAAAATTTTTAGTTGTAGATTTCATCAGATCCGCCTTGATGTGAAATTTCGTTCAAAAAGTTGCATTTGTAAGAGGGGCGTTGACAAAAGTATTCAGGCTATTTTTGAGAAAAATCTCATAGTTTTCAAACATTTTATTCTCAAATTAATGTTTTGAATGAATTAAAAACTATATTTGTAGGCGACCATAAGCAAGGGTAGGCGAGGATAGACAAGGGTAGGCGAGGGTAGGCGAGGTAGAGTAGGTAGGTTGACAGGTAGGGTGGATTATCTACCGTAACCATCAACGCACTCGGAAGATTAATCTAACCGAACCACTAATGTAAATGAACCACTAATGTTCACGAACTACATGAGCAGTGCCCGAACAACTAATGTTTCCGAACGGCATAGGCGCCGATAGGCGCCTGCAGACCCTAGTTGTTTATTATTTGCATTGGAAATTTAAATTTTATGTCTTAGTCCTTATTTAATTATATTTCATATAAGCAGTTATGGTGCAGTGAAAGTAGCCTTAGTCGTCCGATCTGGCAACGTCAAGCAACGTTGGGCTCGACTAGTGAATGGCTCTATATTTTGATAAAATTTTAAATGCAAACAAAAAATTATTTTAAGAATAATTATTGAATATTTTCAAGAAACACGTTTTTAGGATTGGGAAAACACTTTTTAAAATATTTCTTTTGAAAATAATTTTGCCTTGGGGACGAAGGCCAAAAAAGACTATACTTTTTTGTCGCAAATCCACTTTTTAGGCGCAACTTTTTTTTGCCTTTTTATTATTTTTGGACGAGCGAGAAAAATAACCCAAATACTTTCCGACTATTTTCGGTACTTTTTCTTATCTTTTTATGAATCAAACAATATTTTATTTGAAAGCCCTGAATCTTGGCTAATATGTGGTGGGTCAAACTTTTCAATTATTCTGAAGAAAAACTTAAGACCATCGACATAAAATTGTTAATTTATAGTCAAAACAAGGTAAATGTAAGTAAAATTGTTGTTTAACCTAGAAAATTGGAGTTTTTTTTAACTTATAATACGCGTATTGAGTTTATTGAGAAAAAGCACAAAGTTTGCTCTTTTGTAAAAAGACATTGCCGTGGTTTTAGGTTAAAGTTTTTAGAAAATGCATTACTTGGTAGATGCGGATATTACAAATTTAAAAAAGGCTATGATTTTCAAGGTTGAGGGGCATGGTCACCTGTTACAAAATTTGTCCCCGCCAATTCAAATTTTTTTTCCGAATCATTGAACTTCTGTACGGATTTTTCAACTTGGTTTCTAACAAAATTATAACTAAAATAAAATTCTAGACCTAGTTTTGTTAGAAACCAAGTTGAAAAATCTACACAGAGGTTCAATGATTAGGAAAATTTTTTGAATTGGCGGGGGACAAATTTAAAAACAGATGACCATGCTCATTTAAACAACGATTTTACCTACATTTACCTTGTTTTCACTATAAATCAATGGGGAGGAGAAGAATGGACCAATTCAATTTGGGCCATTTTCAAATTGGGTCAATTCAAATTGCGCTAACTTATTGGCAATTTTTTGAACTGTTGTTTGATTCAAAAGCGTGGCCCATTTTGAAATTGGCCCAATTTGCATTGGCCCAATTTGAAATGGACCATTCTTCTCCTCCCCAAATCAATACAGTCAAACCTCGATGTAGTGGCACCCCCAAAAGTTCGTTCCCGCCTAGGGTCCGACACTTTTTTTAACCCAATTTTCAAAATATTTTATCGATTCTGTTATGACAGTCTGGTCGCAAATATCGTGAGGATTCCGATTTTGCCGATCGTTTTTCGAAAAGTAAACAAATTTTGGGGTAAAAAAAGTGAAACCTCGATATACAGTCTACTCTCGATAAACTGGCACCCCTGGGGACCAGCCCGGGGTGCCAGTTTATCGGGGTGCCAGTTTAGTGGGATGTTACTTTGCCTAATTTCTCTGTCGGCCAGCCAAATAGGGCTTTTTCAAAGTGCCAGTTTATCGAGGGTGCCAGTTTATTGGAGTGCCAGTTTAACGAGAGTAGACTGTAGTGGCACCCCTTTTTGAAAACAGGTGCCACTATATCGAGGTTTCACTTTTTAACCAAAATTCTTTTAGTCTTCAAAAAACGATCGGCAAAATCGGAATCCTCACGATATTTGCGACCAGACTGTCATAACAGAATCGATGAAATATTTTGAAAATTGGGTTAAAAAAAGTGTCGGACCCTAGGCGGGAACGAACTTTTGGGGGGTGCCACTAAATCGAGGTTTGACTGTAGTTTTTTTTTCGATTTTTTTAAATTTTCACAGAATAATTGAAAAGAAAAGTTTGACCCACCACATAGTAGCCAAGATTCAGGGCTCTTAAATAACATATAGTTTGATTCATAAAAAGATAACGAAAAATACTAAAAATAGTCGGAAAACATTTGTGTAATTTTTTATTTATATAAATTGTGTACATTAACAAAATACGAAACAAATCAAATTCACAATTATGGGCAAAACAAATATACCATTTTAAAATGCTAGAACATTTCTCGGTTTAGACTAGTCAAAGACAATTGGCAAAATACTTCAGAAATTGGTAAAAAAAAGTGTCAGACCGTAGTAGAGAGCGAATATTTTTCGTTGGGCACTATTTATATAGTCGAACTCCGATAACCCGGCACCCCCAATAAGCCGGCACTTTTTTAAAATTTGTTTAGTCGTTCGAGAAAATCAACAAAGTTTACTTTTTATACAATAGTATTCTCCAACTGCACAAATTTACTGCGGTTTTTTTTAATTAAAATTGTTATTTTGCTGCACTTATTTGTTCAGAATTTGAATTTAGTGCAGTATTTCAATGATTTACTACAGGATTTACTGCGCGTATCATATATCACCATTTCTATGGATATTATATTTGAAAATATGATGGGGAAATATTTCTGGCTTTTCATTCGAAAATTCCGTACCTCATTAACCCTGCACCGCCGATAACCCGCCACCTTCAACTGGTTCCCAGGGGTGCCGGGTCATCGAAGTTGGACTGTGTCCAGAGTCGATTGTATGTACTTTTTTTAGATGATACAACTGTCTACAGACACCTATTGCGAAATTTTGTCATTCTTGACTCGAAACCAGCTGGATGTTATCAGTCTTGTGGACCGCCGCTCGAAGAATCTTGTCCAGCATTACTTTCCCTCCAATCGTGCCCCACTGCGTGCTATGCATGAATTGATGGTTGGACTGGACAAACGAAGGAAATTAATATATGAGCTACATTATGATCGACACTGCCAGAATGTGAAAACATTCCGTGATTTCAAGTTTTTACAGAATTTGCAGAGACACCAAAGAATTATCATACTAGGCCTCCATATGCAAAATCTCAACTGTGATGAAAAGGTAATTTTATATAACTCTCTACAGAAGGTTTGCAGGTTTCATTTTGTCTTGGAATACAGTCGAGTATTAATATAGCACCCCTTTCCACACGTAGGAAATCCTAAGTAATTGTTTTTTTCGTCGTAGAAAAGTCATACATAGAAATGAAATAGTATGATTTATTATGATGATGCAGTCAAAATAATGTTTGATCGGCCAGTTCTCGAGATTTCGGCCTTTTTCTACAAAATGACATGTCAGCTTTTTCATAAGATTGTACAGGGCTGAGAAACGGACGGTTAAAATTGTAAGAAGTGGAAAACCTCTACTTTTGCTTTATTTTGAGACATTTTCACTTCTTTCAACTTTAAACCGTCCGTTTCTCAGCCCTGTGCAATCCTTATGAAAAAGCTGACATGTCATTTTGTAGAAAAAATATTAAGCTTCCAAAAGTGCATTAACTGGTAAATTATAATATTAAAAATTAAAAGAAAATCAGTATTTATGCGGTCAAACAACCATTTTCCTTAGATTTACTTTGATTTTGACTAGAAATCGACACTTTTTTGTTGATGGTCATAACTTTTTCCGGAATGATGAAAAATAAAAGATTGACCTATCAAATTGTAGCTAAGATTCAGGGCTTACATTCTAAAGCTGTTAATGATGGTAGTGCTTTGTTATAGTGCTCTGTTTAGTGCAAAATAGTGCTTTGTTCTAAGTGTTCGTATAAATATGCACCGGTAATTTTTGCATTCGCAGCCAAACCTTTTATAGCACTGATACAAAATCTAAATTTTGGGCTAGAAACAGAGTTTTCTGCTATGCTTTTTCACATGGCAACAATAAATTTTAAAAATTGTTTCAAAAAAATATTCAAATATGCGAAATTAGGGGTGTTCGTATAATTATGCACCGCGCTTTATACGAAATACACCATAACAGCTTCTTTGATATGCCACATCACCCCCCCCCCTCCAATCCTCGGACCTTCATTGATTTGATACCCCTCCCAAAATTCGTGATTTTTCAGGAGTGTTTAAATACCATTTTATGTGATAATTTTGCCATAAAAAGACTAGAAAAGCAATTTAAAGGGGGGGTTTGAAAAAGTGGCTTCCATGGCGCAGTGCGTAACTGCTCGCGTTTTTTTGGCCCAAAATGGTATTTTTTGGTGTTGCAGGTTCAATCCCACGTAGTAGCACACTATCTTTTTTGGCTTGTTTGGCCAGTTTAGAGGTAATTAGACTTTTTGACGCCAGATTCGGGATCAGCGACCCAAATTACCTGTAAACTGGCCAAACAAGCAAAAAAAATAGTGTGCCACTACGTGGGATTGAACCTGCGACACCAAAAAAATACCATTTTGGGCCAAAAAACGCGAGCACTTACGCACTGCGACATGGAAGTCACTTTTTCAAACCTAAATGGCTTTAGGCTTAGGCCCCTTCCACCCCCCCCCCCTTAAAGAGGCAAAAAGGGCTGTATATTGAGGGAAGGGACAAAATAGCGGCCACTTTAGGGGCCATTCAAGAGCGGCCCACTGGCAAAAAAAAGATGTTGAACATAGTTTTGTTGACTGGCGCCTACCGCATAAATAAACTCTGGTATGCATATTGTTTTTATGCATCCAGAGTCACTTTCGAGTGATTTGTGTCTAAGGTATGTCGGTGTGCGCATCTCAACTCCAAGCCCCCAAGCCCCCGAAGGGGGCGCAGGGTGCTTGAGAGTTAGAGATGCGCGCACTCACTTAGCTTAGACATAAGTACTAGGTGGTTTTCCAAACCACCTTGGCGTATGAATTCGCCAAATTTCTCATTGTCATCAACAAGTATGCTTCGTTTAAGTTTGAACTTTTAACCCTAATTTTCGTAAAATTCGGTCGAATATTATTTGTCGATTTAGTCATAATTTTTTACCGAGTGCCTATGGACTGTTTTTAACTTGATGACGCTTGCCGGACTGTAGTTTTTTTGCTCTTTAAAAGATCAATTAAATCATATTAAACCGATGATACCGTAAAGCCTCTATTAATAGGCCATTATTTATTATTTTTCAAATCTTCCACAAATCAGGAATATTCCGGGTCGATCTTGAGATTTTTTTTTCGTAAAGATTTTAGGTTTTACGGTAACTGTCTAATCTGAAAAAGACGCCAACTCTCCTTGCCTCGATTTAATTTTAGCCGACTTGAATGGTATTAAAAATACTTTAATATTGAATTTAGCTCTATGAAAACTTGTACCACACCTTTGATATTCTTCACTACACCGCTACAGTCAACAAAACCATATTTGGAAAATGGACCCAAGACAGAAACAACAAGTTGGTGGTCGACTTCAACCACCAGCCCTCAGTCACGGTACCTGATCACAGTCGACCTGACTTGTGGTTCGGCTACGTCCTCTTGGATATTGTGCCAATGAAATTCAGTGAAGACAAAAGTTTCAACCTGGCTATGTATTTGAACCAGCATATCGACAACTTACCACTCTCTTCTGTAAAAATGAGACATGAAGAGTGTAACATGAGATTGATAGTCACTATGCACTGGGATCTGAACACTCAACAAACGAAAAACTTCTTCAACGTCCAATTTCCGACGATTCAGCATGTAAGTGGTTCAAAATGTATAAAAACTATGGTTGTCAAAACATGCAGTTGATACTCGATACAGTTAGTTCCCGACTAGTGCCCGACACTTTTTACCTGGATTTTTAAATATTTTCCCAGTTCTGTATTTACTTTATCTTGCCGGTGACACAGAGATGCCGCTTTTTTTTAACAGATTTTTGCATTTTCACAATAAACCCAGGGAAGAAATTAACAACAGCAAAAAAAAATTTTCAGGAAAGTGGAATCGTAAATTGGCCAAATTTTGGCCAACTGTCAAAAGAGGGTTAAAAGGGGGGGGGAGACTTTTACCGTAAAATTTAAATATAAAATTTAAAAGTTTTACGGCTACATTTTGACATCTACTACTACTTCATTTCACATACAGTCGACGCTCGATATAACGTCCCTCAAGGGACCGGCCAAAATGGGACGTTATATCGAGCGGACGTTATATCGAGCGTTCATTTGACTAAATTTTAGTCAAAGCTGACTAAATTCGTGATTTTTTCGGGACGTTATATCGAGCGGGACGTTATATCGGGGGTCGTTATATCGAACGTCGACTGTACCTTTCATATATTCTGTTTTCTTATCTCAGATATTTTTACACCGTTTTGTAGCTAAGATTTTCTTCTATCGATTGAGTGGTCAAACACCCTACCCACCCGATTAAAAATAATTTTTGAGAAAATCACTCCAAATATAAGGTGAAACTCCACTGAAAGTTTTTGTTGTAAAAACCCACGGTTTTTTAGTATGAGGTTGGTGTCCTTTTCTCAAACATCATTTTTAATCAGGTTGTTTGGCCACTCAATCGATAGGAAAAAATCGGTACTATTCCATTGTAACCCCCCTCCCCCCAAACCAACTTTTTTATGAGTACTTAAAAATCATTTTTACCGTATTTCCTCTAATAAGAGCCATGGGCGCTTATTTTTCAAACCCCGAAAATCTGAAAATTTTGGGGTCGATATCGAAAATTTAGAGTGCTCAATCAGAATCCAAAACGCGGAATCAGTGGGGCTGGTGGGAGTAAAAAAACGCAAAAAACAGATTGGCAAAATATTTGCTCTGGGCTGAGACAGAGGTCCTCAAAGTTAAAGGTGGGCGCTTATTAGAGGAAATGCGGTAAGTAATAATTTTGGTATAAAAAACCGGAAAAGTAATTTTAAAAGGGATCAAGGGCTGTATTGGGAGGGGAAGGGAATAATACAGGGCCACTTATTAATAAGGGTTTAAGGTACCCACAAACCCAGCAACTTGTGGAGGACCCAAAAAGATAAGTACTCAAAAAAACCACAGCGGCCAGCAGCGGCCTGAGAGTTAGAGATGCGCGCACGCACTTACCTTAGACATGATCCCGAGAAGTAAACTTGATCAAAAAATGCATATAGAGTCTATTTTTGCCACGGCCCGAGTTGAAAAACATGGTAAAGCAGCTAAAAAAAGTGGCCACTGTATTATTCCCTTCCCCTCCCAATACAGCCCACAGCCGCTAACTCATCTGGTCAATTTAAACTTTTTAAAGTTTGACTTTAACATGACTAAAGAGCCCATGAGTAACTTTTTTTTATTCCAGAAACTTATGCAGTGGAGTCAACCTGTGCGTGCCCTCTTTTTTGGAGTTAAACACTGCGGCTCTAAATGCAGAGATTTGTTTGGCGAAGGAAGATTCTGGAATCCACGAACAGGCAACGAAATTCAATGGCACACCACAGAAGACCTAAATAATCCACTCAAATGGTATAATTGTGAATGGGTTATATTGATAAACAATACATTAGAATAATCATTGTAAATGAAAAGATAAAATATTGTCAACAAATAAAATAAAATAATTCTACAAAAAGGACTAATAAATTTGACATTGTTGTTGGTTTTTCTACAAATTTGATGGTTTAAACACATCTCTATATAGTAGCCAGGGATGAGATTTTCGCCTTTGTAGAGGCAAATCGGGATAAAAAATAGTCCCTAAAAAGTCGCATTAGTTCCGAAAAGGGACTATGGGACCAAGACTTTGGTCCCAAAATGGGACATAATTCCTTTTGTAGGACCATAGTCTCGTTATGAAGTGCAATATTTTTATGGCCAATAAAAGAAGCTTTTTAGCCTTTTCAGGCTTCGTATGTGTGTTACAGCATTTTTGTTTATTCAAGGATGTTGGATTACAAATACAATTTGCAAGTGTGTTGGAAAACGAACAAATAACAAGGATGTTGGAAGGTATCATCAAAAGGCGTGAAATTCGGGATTTGGTGCATTTAATTCGTCATTCCAATCTAATTCAAGAGATTCATCGCTCAAGTAGCCGTTTTTTTCGTCCTGCTCGGCATCCACTTCATTAGCACCAGCTACTGCTTGTCGAATCGAAGAACGCGCCGCCAGCAGTTCGAACTGTCCCTCTGGAATCGACCCATTTTCCTTGAAGCAGTGGATTTGATTGTCTTCGCTTCCGTCATGGCATATCGTGATTCCACAGTCTGAAGATGAAAAGTTTTGATATTTAAAGAAAACAATAGACAACCTTTGAATGATTTAGCAATAGCATCTGCCGCAAGAGAGTCCCAAGCGTTTACGATTCAATCGAGATAGACATCCATGCCGGAGCTTTCGGGTTCCCACCACTTGTAAACTCTTTCTGAGCATCGTTTGCCATTGGTCATAGCTTCATCGAATGTGTGCTTTGAAAGTCCCGTTCCATGAGACATCCGGCGCCTTAACTTAATATGTGCAGCAAATAGAAGAAGAAAACCAAAACCTGGATCAATTTGATGCATCCACCTGCCGTGTGTAGGTCGATTTCTCGCAACTTCTTTTTGGTCTCTTCGCTGAGGTGGCACCGGAAGGAATCTCAAATAAGCAGGCGCTTTCCGAAGAGAGAACGACCGAAGATTGTATCCAAGTAGTCGCTGGTCAGTTCGTCGTCAAACCAAATCCTGCCCTTCCAACGTAGCTCCACCTTGCCTTTGTATTTCTCGACAACTGCTTTGGCTTCCCTGTCCATCCGCTTTCTCGGCAGCAGTACGAATGGCTTCATTTTCTTGCCATCTGAGCGCGCAGTCAGCATCACCGTTATTCTGGCCTTCTCATGCCCCGTTGTCAGAACCGAGACCTATAATAAAACGTTTATAAAGAACTTGAAAACATTTTTAATACCTCTTTTGCGCCTTTCTCATCGATACATTTTCCACCGGATGGGTCCAAGTAGATTGCGGTTTCGTCGGCTGCGTAGATTCCTTTATAGGTGAAAGAGAAAACACAAAATTCTCGCGAAATCTTTTCAGAATCCGACATGTTCTTCTGGCGGATTTTTGAGACGTAGAGCACGAAGTCGATGATCTTCTGGACGTAGTCACTCGGTGGTTTCTCACTCGGCGACGCGCAGCCGGAAGTTATGTCGCGCTAAGAATTATATCAGCCACCTTCTGCTTGCTTAAAGTCTTTCATTTAAAAAAGAAAAAAGCAACAAAAGAAATAAACCTTAAATCATTCTTCGTCCATTCTGAATTAAACGTTTTAACCGCCTGTTGCTGCAGAATCGAATAGGAGATGCAAAGTTTCTTTGACCTTTGATCCCTTACCCAGATAGCCAGCTGTTCGTCGAGATCCTTGAACGTAAGTGGGCGACCTCTTCCTGGCAACTTTTTCTTGAATTCCCAGCCGGCGACCAGTCTCTGAAAACAGAAAGAAAAGCAATAGATTAAACCAAATAAAATGCTTGCTTGATCTGGCGCAACTCCTTTTCTTGCTTAACCCAACCGATGACGCTGCTTCGATCCACTCCAAACTTCTGTGCGGCCTTGTGATTTGAATCGCTCTTTTTAAATTGACGACTTTTAGTTTGAACTCTGCAGTATAGCACTTGCGTTTTCTCGGCAAGACGATTTCGTCGTTATTGTCATCACAGCCGCTTTAGTAGTTAGTGATATGTTCCATTGGCGCTGTAAATAAATCAATGACTACACCGAAAATGAGCGTGAACCATTCGAGCACAGTGTTTACACAAAACAGGGGGTGGGTTTATTAGGACGGGTGGGTATATTTTTTAACCTAACTCTAGGGGTGGGTTCATTAGAGCAGGTGGTTATATTGGAGCAGGTGGTTTAATTAGAGCAAATACGGTATATTATGTGTGTTTTGCTCAATTAATAGGGTTGGGGTCGTGTCCACTCAGGTAGGTCCACTTGGTCAGGTGTTATCCTTTGGATGACCTGAAAAATGGCTTTGGGTCGTTCTTTTCTTCTTGATTTTATTTTGTAGCCGCAAAACCTATTTCCGGACTATCTTAAGCCACCGTTAAAACCACCTAAGTGTATGGTTAGTGTATATTGTATAGGACCACCTAAGTGTATGGTTGGGTGGGACCACCCAAGTGTGAGGTTGGATAGGACCACCCAAGTGTGAAGTTGGATAGGACCACAATATGTGTAGTCACGATTTTAGGCTTTCGACACGATTCTAGGTGAACATACAGAGAAAATACAATTTAATTAGGACCATAGAACAGTACTTGTCATCTTCATCTGTTTCATCCATTTATCATGCTCTATTATGCCACTTTTAAAAAGCATAGTAGTCGGCCAAACGAAACTTGAGAAAAAAGCATAATTAATAACTATGCCTTTCCATAATTTGGAAAAGGTATAATAAATAACTATGCTTTTCCATACATTAGAAAAAGCATAATTAATAATTATGCTTTTTCACAACTTGAAAAAAGCATATTTATTTTATCATATTGCTTTGCAGTTGGCAAAAGTTTTCGGCTAAATTCAAGTAACAAAAAGCAGAAATAATTTTTCTGCTTTTTCCCGCAATTTTTTAGCCGAAGAAAATAATATGCCAACACAATAGTTTTGAAAAAGCAGATTGAACTTCTCGGCTTTTTTCGCGTCATACCGTATATCCTCTAATTGCCACCCCGGGGCGCTTATTTTTGAAACCGCTGAAAATTTTGAAATTGTCAATCAAAAATGGTCTTAACTCTGAAATCTTAGTCAAAAAAGAGTGGGGCCTTTATTAAAGGTAATACGGTATTTAATTTGAAAAATTTTCTCGGCCTTTTTTTGGCGCACTTTTTTTTGCCTATATAACTATGGCTTATACTGATTTGGTTTGCGAAAAAACTGAAATAGGTCACGAAAAAGATTATTTATCTCACGAAAAGCAAAATTGACATTAAAACCGCATTCTCTACAGGATTTCAAGTGTGATAGCACGATTTTTTTTATTAAATTTTATTTCAGGTCATTCAGGTGGATATACGCCTGACCAGGAGGTATCTACCCCAGGTATTGAAGTGGATGGGCAAAATATTATTTTTCCTCTTAACAAATCTAATTCCATACACAATTCTAAGGAAAAAAAGGCTTATTTTTTATTTTCAAGAATTTTTATTTTTCAGGCCATATTAGTGGATATCCACCTCATCAGGTACATTCCCGCGTATTGCAGCTCACTATATATAAAACTAATGCAACAGTTGTGGTATGAACGATATCCAAGTGACAACAGCTTAAAAATAAGCTCTGCGAGTCAAACAGTATACAAAACCACTTATCGCAAAGATAACTATATGCAAAATAATTTTTTTGCGAGTTCTCCTAAAATCGAATTACGTTTTCGTGTAAGGAGGCAGATAGCAGAGAAATAAGAAACAGGCCTGGGGCGACCCGATAGCTCAAATGGTTAGAGCGCCGACTTGCAAGGAGGATATCGTGGGATCGCACTTTTTCCTTGCCTGTAAAAAAGCCGTACGCGCCACTGGCGTACGCTTACTGGTAGCAGCGAGTTTGACATTTTTCGAGTTAACGTTTCGCCAATTCTTCGCTATTTGAAATATACATTTTTCAAATCACTATTTTGCGAATAGTACACTTTGCCAGTAATAAATTTTCAAGTCATTATACAGCCGATTTCTACTAGCATTTTCTAAAATCTAATAAATTTTGAGTTTGTGGTTATTTCTCTGGTAGCATTTGATAGAGGTCTGTTTGCTCTCGACGCTTTTTTCTTTTTTCACTAGATTTTAGAAAATGCATAGTAGAAATCTGTAGCAAAAAAAACTTTCGGAAATGCCAGCTGAGCCTTCTTTTTTTACTAGACTTTAGACAATGCTACAGTCGAACCTCGATTTAGTGGCACCGATTTAGTGGCACCCTCGATTTAGTGGCACCCTGAGGGCGATTTGGTTGGCCGGCAGTCAAACTCAACAAACTTGACCCCCGATTTAGTGGCACCTCGTTTTAGTGGCACCTTCGATTTAGTGGCACCCTGTGCTCGGTCCCAAATGAAAAGAATAACCTCGATATAGTGGCACCACCACGAAAATTTTGTTGCTCGCAGAGCAATCAGTCGTTGCTCGTTTTTTTGGTTGGTCGTTGTTTTTCGAACGTGATTGCTCTCCAACTATTCTTTGTTTTTTAGATCTTTAATGGCTACTACAGTCAAGCGTCGCGCAATAACGTTAGAGAAAAAGAGGAAATCATCGAAGCTTATGAGGACAACAACAACAAGTCTGCGCTCGCAAAGCAATTCAATATTGCAAGACCGACAATCCAGAATATTCTCAACGACAAGGAAGCGATCCTGAAGGCAATCGACGGTGGCAGCCAAGCAAAACGAGCCCACATCAAGACTGGAAAGCATGAGGAAATGGAAGAAGCGCTGGTGCTGTGGATCAAACAAGTCAGGAGTGAAAGCATTCCAGTCACGGGAGAGCTTATGAAGGTAAAATTCATTTTCTGAACCTTTTGTACATTGAACCTTTGTTTAGGAAAAAGCAATGAAAATCGCCGCTCTACTCGGCATCGCGGGATTGTGGCAAGCAATGGCTGGCTAGAGAAATTCAAAGATCGGCATTCAATCAGGTTCAAATCGTTGCAAGGTGAAGCCGGTGCGATCGAGAAGAGTTCTCTGGAGGAATGGCAGCTGAAAATCTTGCGTGAGGAGTTAGCCAAGTTCGATCCAAATGACGTCTTCAATGCAGATGAGACGGCTCTTTCTCTGGCAATTGCTTCAAATAAAACGATGTCATTTAAAGGTAGGTGTCTATATAAGCTTTGCTTCAACGTTATCAGTGTCGCTTTAGGTGAGAAATGCGTTGGTGGAGAAAGTCGAAAGAGCGAATCACTGTCCTGGTCGGCGCGAACATGACAGGGACTGAAAAACTTCCGCTGTTAGTGATTGGAAGGTCAGAAAAGCCGAGATGCTTCAAGAACGCCTTCGTGCCAGTGGAATACATAGCAAACAAGAAGGCGTGGATGACGGGTACAATTTTCATTCTTCTTTCACCTTTTATTTATATGTACAGGAGTTGCATTCGAAACGTGGTTGAAAGCATGGAATAAGAAGTTGAAGAAGGACGATCGAAAAGTGTTGCTCTACATCGACAATTGCTCTGCACATCCAGCAAAGCTGAAACTCTCAACATTACGGTGAAATTCTTCCCTCCGAATACAACTCGATAAGTCAGGTTTGTGTTTTTTCGATGTACTTTTATTCACGCAACTCCTTTCAGCCGATGGACCAAGGAATCATCCAAAAATGTCAGGTGCACTATCGCCGGTTCCTGCTCCAAGCTCGGATCAAAGCCATCGACCAGAAGCAAGACTACCTCTTTAACCTTCTGAATGCACTACATCCTTCGGAAAGCATGGGAAGAAGTCAAGCCGGAAACGATCAAGAACTGTGTTAGGCATGCCGCTTTCGATGAAGAGTCACCAACAGAGAAGAACACTTTGCTGTGGACGAACTCCTACTCGCCTGGGCCCGACTGCAAGACCTCGATGGATCAATGAAGAAGCTGAAATGTTCGAGTACATGCACGTGGACGATGACGTGATCACAGTTTG
>SADC01000786.1:0-28031 GCA_004194705.1 Ditylenchus dipsaci | reverse complement strand
AGGATAACACCGAAAACTGTGCACATAAAATTAAAAACATACCAACATAGTTACGCGGAACCAATTTAAAACTGTGCAAGTCCGCAGGCAGTTGATTTCTTCGCGTTTCGAAACATCCCAGATTTCAGCAGGTGGCACGAAGCTATGAGACGATCATACGGGCGAGGACTGAAAATTCGGCTATCGATAGCGCTCATTCAATCCACACGCTGAGATTGCTTCTTGAAATTCTTCACAAGGTGTGAATAGACAGCGGGCGAATCATAGACTCTATAACCACATGCATTTAAGTTGTTTCACAAAAATTATAAAAAGGCTACCACCAGGAAACACCTTCAATCAAGGCTTGAATGGCGCTTAATTCAAATCGACGGAGATGGATGTAGGATTGAGTGGGCCAGAGTCCTTATCATTATGAACAGCTTGGCGTAGGACCTCTTGAGTTTTGGACTTCAGGAGAGCGTAGAGAACAGGAAAAACACTTGCCACCATTTGCATCACGCGCGCTTCTCTCGGCCAGGATAGCGTATAGACCTTAAGCAACATGCTAAACATGATAACAACGTGCCAAATGAAGTGAACTTACTTGATAGAAACGGAGGAGGAGTGATGCTAAACGACCCATCCATGTACACGACCTTCATTTCCTGACCAGTCGACGTGCTTTTCACGCCCAGAACAGCAGATATTCTGTAATCAAAAAATAAAAGCGAATGGATCAATCGATAAATTGATGAATAGGATTAACCCCTTTCCGGATGTCCCTCCCGTATCACCCAACAGAACATTTCCTCATTTCCGGCTCCATCTTGACATCTGCATGCGGCTGGAATGTCAATATCTTGCCACACTGCCCCCTTCGACGACTGGAATTTGGGTTGGCCAGCCGAACTCTTCGAACATTTTGCGGACAGCTCTATCTCCAAAGCTCGACCAACGCAGACGGACGGACTGTAGCTCATGATTCAGGTTCTTTGGCTTCTAAAACAACAGAGCAATAAGTAAGAGATCGAAAACAATAGTACCAAATTTTCAAAGACCTACTCTCGCGTATCCACTGCTCGACGCTTCAATGTTCGCTTTGACATTACTTAGTGCACAGACATCGGATCCAAGCGGATTGTGAGCTTCGACTTGATTGACTGTGAGGAAGAAACTTGACGAAGAGATTTCCATCGACATGAGTGTGGAGACAGGCCTTGCACTTCCCATTGCTTTCTCTGATTGTGTCGCAGTACCGTATTGCTTTGTTCAATCTCGATTGCGGAAGTCAAGCGATAAACTGGAATCCTCTGTAGACGCCTTATCATTCCCTTCTTCTGACTTGGTGATTGGTAACGATGTCCTGTAAGAGATGTGACAGGCTTTTAATAAACACTAAAGAAAGAAAAAGCAGCAACCTCTGATATATTTCTTCGACTTCTTCCCCTTCGGCTTGCTGATCTACAACGTTGACATCTGGAAGAGCGCGGTGGAAGAGCATTGAGCAAGGCAAGCACCGAGCGACTTCTTCGATAGTTGACACGACCGTTGCATAAATTCGTAGCTTCCATTCTATAACAGAAGCATAAATGCGTAGATAATCACGAGGCCAACACAAGTTTATGAGGGACCCGAAATTGCCCTTTTTGAAAGGGACCCGCGATTGTCCCCCTTTTGAAAGGGACCCGCAATTGTCCGGATTTTGTGAGCGACCCGCAATTGTGCCCTTTTGAAAGGACCCGCGATTGTCCCCTTTTGAAAGGACCGCAATGTCCTTTTATAAGGACCCGCAATTGTCCCCTTTTTGAAAGGACCCGCAATTGTCCTTTATATAAGGGACCGCAATTGTCCGTGTCTGCTTTTAGACGCCCTTTTTAAAAAGATTTGTTCTTTTTGACCCAAAGTCTTTTTTGTTTTCAACCTTAAAGAAGGGAAAATCCATTTGTTTGTGTTTTTTAGTCCAAAATCATCACAGTTCGATCCCGCGTGCTTGCACTTCACTTTTTTCGGCTTATTTGACCAGTTATAGGGATGATTTTTGTCTCGTTGTTTTCGAATCTAGCGTCAAAAATGTCGAATCGAAAAGGCCAAAAAATAGCCGTGCCACCAAGTGAGATCGAACCTGCACACCATTTTGGGCCAAAAAACACAAACGCTTACGCACTGCGCCACGGAAGACACTTTTTTCTACATTTTTCCCTCCCAATACAGCCCTTAATCCCTTTTGAAATATTCTGGCGCCGATTTAAAAAGATATATAATTTTTAATATTCTAAATTTTACCTTGGGGCAACAAGCAAATCGATTTTTTTCTCACAGAATCTGATGACTGTGTCCCAGATAAATCGGGTCGAGAAACATGAATATGCAATCGGATTTCCAGAATTCACCTCGAAAGTGGGTGAGCCGGGTGGGGAGTCAAGTAAAGTCTAGCCCAGATTTCCGTTCTGCCTATCTTGAATTGAAGCCTATCCTTAACTTGGCATTCACACAACGTTAAATTACTTACTTGACTTTTGAAATCTGTTGTTAGCCTGCAACACGACTTATTGCTCCGAGCATGGTACGACTCTGCTGCCCAGTTGATACAAGAAGAAGGATCGTCTTCGCGTCTGAAGCTCGATTCGAATGCGACTTTCATGGGCATCACGGTAGCTACATTTTTCAACAGTCTTATTGGGCTTTAAAATAAAATGTCTTCAATAGCACTGGGAAGTCTATGTTGGTCAACTGCAGGAGAAGCTTAATAGTGTCGGCGCATGCAGGGAGCATGTACAGCAACGGAGAGTTGGTTATTTTTAAATTGTTCGTTAGCTTTTTTTTTATTTTTTTTAGGTAAGGCTGGAGATTCTCGAGAGCTTGCAGCTAGTATTACGAACCAATAATTAGATTGACATCTATGCTCCATCGCTAAATCCAAAGTTATTGATCTCAACGCCATTTCAAGGGTACGCGAAAATTATCAGCTTTTTGATTGATAGTTCTGCTGACTGCTTGCAAACCTTACAAAAATTGCTCCTATCTGCGGACAAACATACTTGCCCCTTAATTATCTTTAGAAAAAGACCTAAGTAAAGTTTGACATTTCACTGTAACAACAAAGCTCTTTTTAGGTTTGGACTTCTAGAATAACGGCTGCTCTATTCTAACTGTGAACACTTCGCAACTCAATGCAGAAATGAAAGGGCAAGAAGCTTGGAGGCTGAAAACGTTGACAATATTTGGGATTGTGTCCGTAGTAACGCTTGAATCAGTTGTCAGTTTGTGTCGCTATAAAGGATTGTTGAAAATGCATATAGGAGTATGTGATTTTTTTTGGAAAAAATCCGTGAACTGCAGATTTTGGATATAAACCCCCCCCTCCCCTCGAAAAAACCTTTTTAAAAAGTGTTTCAATCACCTATATCGACCTAAAATCGGCTCAGAAGCTCAAAAAAGCATTGCTTTTAAGTTCTGATCAGTGAAAAAATTGACTTTTGGGTCATATCGACCATTTTGAAAGGATTTAGGGCCGTATTATGGTGGAAATGGACCAAATAGTAGCCAATTTTTGGACAAAAAGTAAGATGTTGAACATAGTTTGAATACTGTGGCCTACCGCATAAATAAACTCTGGTATCCATGCTTTTTTTATGCATAACTTTAGAGACTCTTTTTGACGAGGCGTCCCATGTTGAAAACATAGTCAAACAGGGGCCTAGCAGACTATTTGAAAAGTGAAAATGAAAAATTGAAAAGTGAAAAATTCTCAAGCAGACTAATATTCGAAAAATTGAAAAATTGAAAATGAAAAGTGAAAATGAAAAATTGAAAATTTTTTCATTTTCAAGCAGACTATTGAAAAATTGAAAAGTGAAAAGTGAAAATTTTTTCAATTTTTCATGAAAATTGATGACGGTCATCCGTCATCAATTTTTCAGAATTTTACATAGCTTTATTCTGGGCAGGGACCCAAATTCTATGCAAATGCATACTTTTCTGCGGATATGCAAGCAATAGTTATGCACAAAAACACACTTTTAGCCCTGTTTGAGTACTTTTTTCGTACTTTTATGCAGCATGTTTTGCATATTTTCCATTTTTAGTGCATATTTTGCAATTTTGACGCATATTTATGCATATTGTAGAAATCTCAGAAATTTTGGGTTAAAAGATGTTTCAGCATGCCAAATCTCGTCTTTTGTGTATAAATAAGTCAATTTCTTAGTTTCCAAAACCAGGACACTTTGTTGTCAAGCGTGTAAGAAAGAGATTTTCACTAAATAACCTTTATTGAGGTAGCTAACGTTTCAGTACCGTGCGATTCATATTTTCAGTTAAAGTAGCAAAATACAGAGCAAAGCACCGATTTGGTTTGTAAAAGATATTAATTTCGAAAATCGCAAAATGCACATTGTTTATATTTGCGAGAAGATGCGAAGAAGTGGCAGGAGCACAGAACCCCTAAATGTCTCGAAATTGCTTCACAAAATATTTTTTTTGCAACTTAGCTAGTAAATGGCGGTCAACACTTTTCAAAAATCTTTTTCGACTGAAATCCTGCGGCATCTTCATGTGAGCAGAAAGTTTTTTTAAAGCTATGTTCAAATCCTAGGTCAAATGGGACGTCAAATAAATTAAATCCTAAAGTCAAATGATTAAATCCTTAGGTCAAATCCCCTTGCTTCAGCAAAGCCATATGTCAATTTTGGTCAACTTTTTTTGCAAAAAAATTAGCATTATCCAAAAAGTATCTTTAAATCATGTATAGCTGCCAAACCGTTAAAAGCATCTTTTAGAGCAATTTTACGACATATAGTGATTCTGCACAAATGTTATGCGGTACATTTAAAGGTTTAGTCTAAAATTATACTGCATATTTTACGTTTTTAGCGCATATTTAAGCATTTTTAGCGCAATATTTTATGCGCATATTTCGCATTTTTTAGTGCATAGAATTTGGGTCCCTGATTCTGGGGCTATTTTTGTGCGCTGAACACGATTTTGGGCTCAGATTTTGTGTTTTTGTGATAGAACAAGTAGTAAGGCACTAGTAAAGAATCCTTGTCCAAAATCTGCCTTGGTCCCTCCCCCTGTTGTTTTTTTGTGAAAAACAGCTTGTGCCATTCAGAAAAAAAACAACAGGGGGGACCAAGGCATATTTTGGACAAGGATTCTTTACTAGTGCAGTAGTAATTGCTTTATTTGCTTCTACTTCAGGCGATGTCTGCAAGCGACAGTGATAACAGCAGTGAAAATAGTGCTATTCGTTCTAGGGTGTTTTACTAAAAGGCACATTTGGTAAAAATTTCTTTGGTAAAGGCATATTTGGTGAAATTTCTTTTGTAAAGGCACATGTGGTAAGAAAACTTTTTGGTAAAGCACTTTTTCGTGGATATTTTCGGTTGTATATCTTTTGGTCATAGAGTTCTTGTTTTTGGCCATAGATCTTATTGGCTGTTTTGGTCACAGAGACACCGTTTTCGGAGGCAATAGACGTTTTTCCAATCATCTAAAAGCACTTTATGCTCTCCGAACCCCGTTAAGCACCTAGTGACCAGGATTTTCAGGGCGTTTGGGTAAATTAACCCCTACTCTGGAGTTACCTGGATATAAACCTGTCCAGGTGGTAGCCACCCCAGGTTTGGAGTTGGGTAGGTAAAATCGCACTTTTAGTCTTAACAAGCCGAATTCCTCACACAATTTTAAGTAAGAAAAAATGGTTTATTTTTTATTATAAAGAAATTTTAATTTTGTAGGCCATCCAAGTGGACATCCACCTGACCAGGATTTAACCACCACACGTTTTGGGGTTTGCGTGGGTGAAATTTTGATTTTTGTCCTGACAAACCTAATCTAACACATTATTTTATGTTAGAAAAATGAGGATAATTAAGAAGAATTTTAATGGGAGGAAATAGATATAGAAACCCGGAGAAAGAAAGGGAAAGAGAAGAAAAAGTAGGAATAAGAGGTCTTTGACACAAAAACAACTACAAAGTGCCTTACTAAAAAAAATTTACCAAATATGCCTTTACCAAAAAATTTTTACCAAATGTTCCTTTACCAAAAAGTTTTCTTACCAATGTGCCTTTTACCAAATATTTCTTTACCTTTTTCGGTACAGCCTCCCCCCCCCAAACAGCCCCCGTACAGTAATGCGCAAAATGAAATTTTCAGTGAAAATGAAAAATTGAAAAATGCTTAGTCTGCTTGAAAAGTGGAAATTTTCACTTTTCATTTTCACTTTTCTTTTCACTTTTCATTTTCACTTTTCATTTTCAATTTTCAATAGTCAGCTTCAGAATTTTCATTTTCAATTTTTCATTTTCATTTTTTCAATTTTCATGAAAATTTTTCATTTTTCAAATAGTCTGCTAGGCCCCAGGTGAAAAGTCGAAATATCAAAAAGCTCAAACCCAATACGTTATTGACCAGAACTTAAAAATATTGTTTTTTTGAACTTCTGAGGTGATTTAAGGTTGATATAGGGTGATTGTAAACATTTAAAAAAAAGTTGATTTGAGCTGGGGGGGGGGGGGTGGGAGCGGTATATGCACGTAGCATCAAAAAAAAGTTTATTTTCAATGTTTCTCTCTTCCTCACTTGCTAGGACCTCTAGAGATGAGCCAGCTCCGCCCAGAGTTCTGGCAAGTGGAGCTCCTAGAGTTCTTGAGATTGGGGAGAAAAAGTTCTGTCCTCCAAACTTCTATTGCTCTAATTTCAGTCGTCATTAGGGTTGCAGTGACGAATCCACCACCTCTGAACTCAAGCCGTTATTAGAGCTGGATGAACATATTTAGAAGGACAGGCATACACTGTCTTTCTCCTTCTGTCTTTTTATAAAAACCGGTGATCGCTAAATCAAAAATGTTGGCTAAATCATAGTTGAGTAGGGGTGTATATAAAAATTTGTCAATTATCATCCCATCACGCATTGCACCGGTGCCGGTGACGGAAATTTTTCGGTCGCTGCCGTGTGCTGATGCCGGTGCTGGAATTTTTGGGGTTGGTGAGGTGAGCCGGCGCCGAAATTTTCGAAGTCAGTGCCGTGAGCTGGTGCCGCTACCGCGATTCTAAGATTTACAACACTGTATACTCCAAGAAAAACCTGATTACAGTCGAACCTGGATAAACGGACACCCTATGGTCACCTGATTTGATCAAGTAAACGATATTTATTGGAAAATGTTCCCCCGATGAACGGACACCTTTCATAGGTCCCAATGGGTGTCCGTTTATCCAGGTTTAATGACTGTATACTATTTGACAGAAGATCAAAAAAATCTCCAACTATATCTCTGGAATGGTTTTGCGAAAAAAAATTCGGTTTCAGTTCACAATCCATCCCCCACAGGAGTGATCAAGTGAAGCAGATAACATCATATTCGTGTTTCTCGACTTCGATTTCATGAGAAAACATTTTTTTGATTCTGAGAAAAAAAATTTCGAACCACAGGGGGGTGTAGGTACCATGTTTTTTAATCAAAATTTGAAAAATTTAAATTGGCGCCTTTTGAATTTAAAAGGTATAATGGCTTTATTGGGAGGGGAATGGAATAAAAGGAGGTGTTAGTGCGCCCTGTGTGACTGGTGGCCCCCTTTTATTCCCTTCCCTTTCCAATACAGCCATTATTCCCTTTAAATTCAGAAGGCGCCAATTTTAATATTTTAAATTTTGACTTAAAAACCATGATAGCCCCCTGTGGGTCGGATTTTTTTTCTCAGAACCAAAAAACAGCCGGCTTTCTTATGAAATCGGGGTCGAGAAACACGAATGTGATGTTATCTCCTCGATCTGATCACTCCCCGCGGGGCGGGGATTGTAAACTCAAGCCAAATTTTTACTAAAGATGAGCTAGAAAAGTGCATGGGAACTTTTGGACCACCCGTTATTACAAAAAGTGCTATTAGTGTTTTTATTAACAATCTTTATTGCGCTTTTCTAACAGCCAAACTTAGTTTTTTTAAAAGAATGAACTCGTCCAAAATTGTTGAGTCTTCTAATAACCAAGCCCCCTGCGCCCCCTTCGGGCGAATTTGGGACAAATCATGGTTTATAGGCTATGAGCTATAGCAATTATAGAAATTATAGCACGATATAATTTAGGAGAAAATCATATTGAGGACTCATGTCAAAAAATTTTTACCTGAATTATTATTTGAAGAGCTTGCGCCGGAATGCATACACTCGCAAATCCATTGTTGGGAACAAAACAGTGCAATACAAACAATAGAAATTAAAAAACAAGGTTTGAAAGCATCACTAGAGAATAAATAATATATCAGATAAAATTAGAAAATTTGTGAATAGCCCGTACTATGTACTCGCACTTAGCCGATAACTCAGTTATCTAACAATTTCAGTTCTCCGACACTCAAAAAACCATAAAATTAGCTGGCAGTGAACCTCAACGAATGAAAATTAGATGCTACTGTCATATACTCAATCCCAACCACGACGGCCGTATTATTTTCGAGATTTACCACTATGAACATAACTGTGAGGGCACGTTAACTTCAAGAGGCTGCTTAGCGAGAATTAGGTTATTATAATATTTACATAACTCATTTCAGATCTTTCGAGCAACAAGTGTCTGAGGTCAATCAAAACTGATAAACCAACCAAAAATCATTTATCCGGGATCAATTGATGCGACCGGATTCTGTATATTTCCTACTTACAAAGTCCAAAGTCACTCGCATTCTTTTTTCGGCTCTGTTGCGATTGAGAGGACACCTTATTCGCCTTGGTCCCCCCTTCGGATTATTTTTTAAATTCTTCTGGGACATTTTTGGGATTTGGGATTATATTTTATTGGCACCAAACAGTGATTTGGCGACTTTTGTATGGCTAAAAATGGGTGTGAAATTCAAACAAATTCAAAGGGGACCAAGGCAAATAAAGGTGCTCCTCGATTGCAACGGAGCTCGTTCTTCTTTATACGACCCCATAGATCTAAAAATGAGTAATGTAAATATTAATAGAGCTTAACTCTCGCTAGGCAGCCTCTTGAAATTAACGTGCCCGACAGTTATGTTACAACGGCCTTGCCATACTGTCTTGGGGGTGCTACCACGATGTGATAATGCATGATCAGGTATTCTCATCCACAATAAAACTTGATTGTACAACCTGATCTTGCTACTAGGTTGTACAATTGCCTTGATCCAAAAAATTGCCCTCCAAATTGGAGATAGTGGATTTTAGCCTGGATTCAAGGTGGATTTTTGTGTTCAAGATCATTTTTCTGCCAGGTAGGGTAGGTGAATGGCCAGTTAGGGTGGGTAGGCAGCCAAATAGGATAATTAAGTGTTCAGGTGGAATCTCTACAGTAAACTTTAATATAATGTACACCCTGGAGACCAGGTCTGTTGTTCATTATAGCAGTCGAAATATGCGAGGGTAGCCAAGGTAGGCGAGAATAGTCGAGGTAGGCGAGGATAGGCAGGGTGGGCGAGGATAGGTGAACAAGGTGAGGAAAGTCGAGGGTAGGCGATGATAAGCAAGGATAGGCAAGGGTAGGCGAGGATAGTCGAGGGTAGGCGAGGGTAAGCGAGGTAGAGTATGTGGGTTCACAGGTATGGTGGATGATCTACCCAACCATTAATGCACTGGAGCAATTAACACTTTGGAGGGAGTATACTGTACAAACTTTATCTTTACTGAAGATACCGTAAAACGTAAAAAATTGAAAGAAGCAAGAGTTTCTATTTTTTAAACCTCTTAAGCTTTTTCCGACTCTCGCGACATTGAATTTTAAAACTATGACCCATGCATGATGACTTTTATCAACAAATATATGCTGATGGTTTCGCTTTACTAGCCTTCCAACCCCAAAATATTTCCAAAATTCTCATCTCAAGACTTCTCGCGCCCTCATTTCTGCATCGAGTAGCGAAGTGTTCACAATTGGATGACATTGAGCTGTGGTCTCTTGATCCGACCTGAAAAAGCATTTGATGAATACAGAAAATCGTATATTTTCATCAACCCTAACTGCTTTATTTGCCATATAGCTAAGTTTTAGTGAACCTTCACGGATTTAGAGAACTGCGGCTTTTATGTACAATATCTTAAAAATTGCTTTGTTGTACAACATTGTTATTCTTAGCACATTGAGAAAAGTTGAGCAAAAATCAAGTGACTCTTCTATAGGTCGTTTTACTTTACTATGGTGTTGACGATTTATTTTCCATCTTTTCAACACTGTTTTTCAAAAAAGCCATACAGATTTTGAAGTATGTGACCGCTCTATTCTGTGTAAAGATGGTCAGGGTTGAGTCTTTTCGGCTCAGTTATTTCATTATTGACAAGAAAAGTTTCTAGATCGGGCATGTTGTTCCAAAGTTTGCAGAGTACGCAAATAGGCTATGTTACTTCAAAAAAAATTCTGGCAGACTGTAGAGTTGTGAGAGCTTTCGCCGGAGCGGAAATTGTCCTATTGAGCTAGTAAATTTGTGTACCCGACGAATAGCATTCAGCGCAATAGTCTTTGGATTCAATGGAGCAGCGAAGAGATCAATGGAGTTATTAATACGAAGAGTACGCTGCATTGTGTCGAAATTCTCTAGTTGCACCTATGGAATACGGTATGGATAACTTTATCGACATCAATAAATCACTGACTTCACCATTACTGTACAAACTGCCTGGATGAGCTGATACTATGTAGCGATGGTCGTCCAATTCTCCGACGTATACGGCCCAATGCTACAAAAACATTTAAAATTTTAAGTTCTAACTCAATATAAAGCCTGGTCAAGCTGTTTACATACCTTACTTACAGTCGTACCCATGAACATTTGCATTTGGATTAGGTCTCCGATCTGAAGATGATCCCCTTCTTCTTGGACAAGCTGAGTCGCAGAAGTATACCAATGCTCAGATCAGATCAATCAGAACAATATCTAGTATTCTCGCCTACAAAAAATTGAAAGGGCTTATGAATTGGATAAAGCGTGATACACCAAATCCTACCAAATCCTTAGATATGCTTCAATAGAAGCAAAAACTGCTCTCTGATCTCTATTTGTGAAGCCATAATAGTTTGAAGCGCTTGAAAAAATAAAAGACAGTACCATGCCATAATACTATTAAAAAGTCTAAATCTAGCTCGATTCAGAAATAAATAAAGGAAAAAAATTCAAGAACTTGAAATCTTGTCAAAAAAACAGGATCTCATCTTTATTTCTACGTCATCAACGAACATCTGCTATTGAAAAACAAAACCCTTGCTATTTTCGGTGCCTAACTGACAGACAGTGTTTTTGAAAATCAGTGTCAAGTTCAAGACCCAGGTCAAAAATTACTATAAAGTCTGGGTCGAGTTCAAGGTCACCTTGACTCAATCTTGACTTTGACTCTGAGGGTAAGTTACCTTATAGGGTCATTACCGTCTCCGACGACGTTGTCTCCCGCCAATTAACAAAATTTCCTAATCATCCAACTTCTGTACGAATATATTTTAACTTGGTTTTTAACGCAACTTGACCCGAAATAAAATTCTAGGCTTTCTTAGAAACCAAGCCGAAAAATCCGTAGAGAAGTTCAGTGATTCGGCGAAATTTTAGAATTGGCGTGGGACAATCCAGAACGCGTGGCCATGGCCCTTTAACTTTGAACTTGATTTTGGAAAACACTGCTGGTGGGTCAGGACAGGTAAGAGAATTTGGAAATGCAAGCAGAAAGAGCGCAGAACTCATCGGGGAAACAAACTTATGTTCAAAAACACCTCTTAAGCGCAAAAAAAAACATAAAGCTATGGAATTTAACAATGCAATAATCAGAAAATAGTCGATAATTTTACTTCTCAGGTAAAAGAAGACAGTACACACAAATTCAATGATTTTATTACAAACCGCACACATTACACACAGCCTATCAGACCACATTTTATTCACTGTAGTGAAGCAGTGGAAGAGATTTAGCTACTTCTTTGGCTGCTGACCAGGAGAGTTCTTATTCTTGGTAGCCATAAACGCGCTGTATTATTGCACCGAGTCGGTCAATGTTTCGAAACTACAATACGAAAGATGTAAAACTGGTTTCTCAACATCAAATGCGTACTAACCTAGATTGCTTCTGCTTAGGCTCGGCGACAACCACTCGGTACACCTTCTTTCTTTGTTCTGCTGATCAGCATCATTGGAGCGGTGGATTTGCAAGGCCTCACATTCCTCATAGAGCGAGTCTGGCGAGCCGTATCACTGTCGCTGTTAGTACTGTCCACAGATCCGTCCACAGATGCATTATTGCCGAGCGTTTCATAGTCAGGCAGAGGCTGAAACCGCTACAGTTAACTTTATATAAGACCGGCACTACAAGTAAGCCGTCACTATGAACAGCCTTATTTGGTTGATCGACAAAAAGTTGTGAACAGAGCGACCCAGATGGACCGGCACCTCAGGCTGGTCACCAGGAGTGACCGTATATAAAGAGAGTCGAATGTTATAGGGCAGGAAAAGTCGAGTCCCTGCATCCACTACGGACACTCCGTACACTATGGACGGAAGCCACAATCATGGCTGAATACCACAGTATAGAGATTTGATTGTACCTTAATATTTGCTAGCTCCAACTTAGGCATGATAGTCGTTGTTTTCGCTCGCTTTCCAACCGCCATTAATCACCGGAAAATTCAGTGGATATTAACTAAATATCTTAGATGTTTGGGAATCGCTACCAAACTTGCTGAAGGAATTCTCTTGAGAATGTGCACTGTTGCTTCGACTGCAACCACGATTATAGCAAGGACAACCACCGCATTTGCACTGGCACTGACCATCACTTCAAGCTTCCCCAATAATACTGCCACTGTCGTATGACTTTTCTGAGGAACTGTCTTCTTGGATGCTTGAAGAAAGACTGCGGCTCTTGCTCTGCGAATTCTGCTTAGTCATTCGCCGGTAGGATTGAGAATGTAGACGATCGGGCTGCTGACCACCACTTTGCCACGATCGCTCCTGACTGACTTCTTTCTTCGCACTTCTAGCCTTGTGGAGAGCAAATTCAAGAGGTGTAAATAGGATAAATTTCATACCTGGAGCATTTCATTTCAAGCAGCACTCCCATTGTTCGCCTGAGAAAATTAAATTTTTATTTACTCACTCAGCTGAAAGAAAGAGAGTCAACCTCGACAATAGACATACAATCTGAGCGGTCACGACGATGCTTTTTGAGCTTCTACTCCCTTTGTTCTTTCCACGTAAAGCAAGGGCTCTACCGCAAGGTTGGCTTTTATTTTCTGAATGCCGTGGTGGTGTAATTATTTAACGTTATTATTTTGGGTACAAGGACTGGGTTTGTCACCTGAATACCAGGAAAATGAAGAAGTTCAGAAGATCATCAAAATGGTCGGTGCCTTGCAAATCACGCCAATGGTGGAATGGGAAAAACTGCCTGGAGCTCCTGCACAATCGAATCCAAGAAGCTGAAGTGCCGACAGAAGTGCAAGAGAAACTCAATGTGATGCTGCAGCTTTATGAGTCAGTCCTTTTTCTTTTAATTAAGTTTTAATTAAGTTTAATTAAATTTATTCTTAGATGAACTTGGCTCTCTCGCGGAAGGATTTTTTCACTGTTTGGACATACCGGGCCGCGCACAACAAACCATGCCGAATCCTACCACAGCAAGCAGGGTCTGCACTTCGCGATGAATTGAAACTGGGCCAATGGGTGATGTCATTCAGAGAGGTAAATTTTAATTATTTGTTTGTGGGTTGCCTCTAGTTTTATTTTTCAGCTATCCCACACCGAAGAGATGGATGCATAAGAGGTCTACAAGGCTTGACTTTACTTGACCCCCCCCCCCCCCCCCAAATTTTTCAAATTTTGACTAACATCCATGATACCCCCCTGTGGTTTGAAAAAAATTTTTTTCACTTTACCGGAAAGGACTGGTAAATTCGCGCCTAAATCGGGGTCGAGAAACACGAATATGCAATCGGTTTTTCAAAATTGTCATCAAAAGTGGGTCAGCCGTGGGGGGGGGGGGGGGTCAAGTAAAGTGTTACCAAGGTTGGTAAATTGTTTGTGGTCAGGTTTCATCACTTTTTGTTTCAGGATAAGCTGCTGCGATTCCTGGGATCGGATGATGGGTTGGACCGGGGCGCCACATACATGCACAGAATAAAGAATTTTTTAATAAGGGTCGATCGTCTCATGGGCATAAACTTTGCTGAGTTCCAGGAAGTCTTGGCGGAAAATGAAGAACAAATTGAAGAAGAAAGGGCTGAAGCTCTTTTTGAAGACATCCTGATTGAGAACCTGCTAATATTCCTTTGTTTGATTTATTTTTGTTTTGTTTCACTGGTGTTGTTTGATTTCAGTTAAATAAATGTTGAATTTGAAAAAGTGTATCGAGTCGTTGTATCGAGTCGTAATTGTATCGAGTCGTTGTATCGAGTCATAATGTGTATCGAGTCGTAGGGCAGTCGTAAAATAAGGATATCGTTGAACAATTTTTTTTTTGTGAAAACATAGAACAATGTACCCTGAATTCCCGCGTACACAACGCGTGTTATTAATAAGGTGCGTTTTATACTCGGGAATTTAGGAGAGTTAATGCTCAAGAGACCTCCAAATAGTGTCCATAGAAGGACATCTTGTAGAAAGTCGCTTAAATTTTGTGAAAACAACATTTATGGGGTTAGCGGAAACTTGGCAAAAACGAAATTCCCAAACGTATGATTGAAATTCGGGCGCACAACCGAAATTCCGCCGGCATAATCACTAGAACTGCCTTCCATAAACGAAAAACAGAGACAATGCTCGATTTTTTATACAAGATAAATAGCACAGAGAATGAAATAAAAAATTTGGTAGGGAATTACACAATTTCGGTGGAGAAATTCACTGTTTTTTAGAACGAATTTGAATTTGGTGTGGAATTTAATTAATTTGGTGGGGAATTTAATTAATTTGGTGGGGAATTTAATTAATTTGGTGGGGAATTTCACTCTTTTGGTGAAATTCACATACAGCCAAAAGAAATAAGGTAGCGATTTAGAGTTGAGAAAACCTTCTCAAGTGAAATCCACGTTTGCCAAATTTTATTCTCGCAAATGTCAGTTTGGTAAATTGCGTTATGGCAAATTACAAGGCGTAGAGGCGTTAGGCCGTTTTTTCCACTTTTTGGCGTTCTGCCTACGTTTTGTTTTAGCTAGGGTTGGGGAACGGTCATATGACTGGTCATATGACCGGTCATATGACGTCATATGACCGGAAAATGACCGACAAAATGACCGCTCATAGAAGAATTGGTCATTTATTCCTATTTTTCCTGAAAAGAATGTTTTTTTTTGCTTCTGCAATTTTTTTCGACTGTGTTTTGTTCGTGTTTTTGTTGTTTTTCGATCGCGGATGTCTCGTCTCAAGCAAATTTAAGCACGATTTGAATGGTTTGAGTCACAAAATCTTATGGTCTGTTTCGGGATGACGGTCGACACAGCCTCCCAAGTGACGTTCATCAAACAAGCCGGTCAG
This sequence comes from Ditylenchus dipsaci, assembly GCA_004194705.1. Lineage (NCBI taxonomy): Eukaryota > Metazoa > Nematoda > Chromadorea > Rhabditida > Anguinidae > Ditylenchus > Ditylenchus dipsaci. The sequence continues at coordinate 12,584 of SADC01000786.1, read as the reverse complement.
AGATGAAAATCCAGTTGTAACTCCAGAAAATGTAGAAAGCAATGAAGAAAATGATGATTTTGATGTGTTTATGAATGAATTTGAGGGAAATGTTATGTTACATGAATAAAAGTTTATGATCAAGTGAAATTCGGGAAATGACCAAATATGACCGAAAATGACCGAAAATAACCGGTCATATGACGGGACTCGCCCATTTCCCCTCAAAGGACGTTTCCCTCAAGGCCGTTTCCCCTCAAAGGACGTTTTCCCTCGCGACCGTTCCCCCTCAAAGGACGTTTCCCCTCAAAATTCCCCTCAATTTTTTTGCAATTTTCTGCGAGTTACCCATCTGGAGTCGCGCAAGTGGGTGCGTCATTTTTTTCGCTCTTCTTTTTTGCGCTCTGCTTTTGCACTCTCGTTTTCATTAATATTTTTTTGTTCAGGTGCGCTAGCAATCGACAGCCATGAACGGGTACGCGACGTTTCCCTGTAAAACCGTTTCCCTGTAAAGCCGTTTCCCTGTAAGCCATTTCCTGTAGGCCGTTTCCCTGTAAACCGTTACCCTGTAAGCCGTTTCCCTGTAAGGGACGTTTCCCTGTAAGGAATAGTTTCACGTAAAAGAGAACGAGATTTGAATTTATTGTAATTCCATGCTTCTTACTTTACGTTTTTATGTGGTCATTTAACGTGTATCGCTCAAATCCATCGCCCCCTCAGTTGGAATACACAATTAGGCCTTAATTTCAAATATTTTTTAGGCTGAAAGCCGTTTTTATATTTTGTTTGTAAAATGGTTTATAAGGCATCAGGTAAGCTATCCGAAATTTGAGCGTCATGTTACCCAAGACGGTAAGCAGGATTGTTTTAAGATATGCACAGTACGTTAGTACGTTTAGGGTGACGTGAGTAAGTTTGAGGTGGCTTGGGATGATATGGGGTGGTTTAGGGTGATATCGGGTGGTTTAGGGTGATATCGGGCGGTTTAATGTCATATCGGGTGGTTTAGGGTGATATCGGCTAATTAAGTTTTTTTCTGGTGTACAAGAAACCATTCCTTACAGGGAAACGGCTTACAGGGAAACGGTTTACAAGGAAACGGCTTACAGGGAAACGGCTTTACGTCCGTATCCCGCCATGAACATCATCAGAAACGTTTGGAGGATATTGGTGGATTTTACTCGGACAGCAGCGACTCTGACACCAGCTACTCTGGAAGTGAAGAGGAAGCGCTAGAAATTCCGGTAATTTTTATTTTAAGCTTTTAAGTTTTATTATTCAATTTTTTTAGATCTACGGCAAGTCAAAGAAGGGCAAGGAGATTCTATCTTTCGGTGGCAATGAATTCTGACGGAACTTGACGTGTGCCATCCGGGACTGTGAACATTCAACACTCATCTCAAGACAGTGCAGCAAGGCCGAGACCAGAAGTTTCTCCGGTGGATGTTGGGCAAGCGACCGAAAAAAAGCAACTCAAGTACAAAAAGCTGACTCCAGAGTTCTCACCATTGTGCAAGGATACCAAGGAAGGGATGCCACAAAATATCTCCTAGGAATCGCTCACAATTTTATCATGGAAGATTGATTTGTTTGGTTGTTATGTTAGAATGGTATTTTTTCGCTCTTTTTTTATTTTGTTTGCCGTTATGTTATCTACCAATAAATCGTTTACCTTGACTTGCTTGTCTTAAAACATAATTTGAGTTGTAACGTTCGAAATTTGAGGGGGCTTTGAGGGAAACGTTCTTTGAGGGGAAACGGCCTTTGAGGGGAGCTTTGAGGGAAACGACCTTTGAGGGGAAACGACCTTTGAGGGGAAACGTCCTTTGAGGGAAAACGACCTTTGAGGAGAAACGGCCTTGAGGGGAAACGGCCTTGAGGGGAAACGTCCTTTGAGGTATATGACCGGTCATATGACATATGACCGGTCATATGACCGATTTTAGAAATGACCGGTCATTCGGCAACCCTAGTTTTAGCCACTTAGGCCTTATTTTTTTAACTTAGGCTTAGGCTCAAGGTAGGCCAGCGCACGTTAGCCGGGACCATACCTGCAGCGCCGCAAAAACGCCGTCGCGTCGCCGCCAGCGCCGGCGCTCCAAAATTTTCGCCGCCGGCGCCTGGCGGTGCCGCCATGGTTTTTTCAGGAGCGGCTCCAGCGCCGGCGGCGCCGCCACCGCAGGCGCTGAGAGGCCAAAAGATTGCCGCCGCCGCAGCGCCGGCGGCACGCCGGCGCTGGCGCCGGTAATGTTCTATAGTGCCAATTTTTGTCTGTTTTCCCCTTCGGGAGATTAACAAGGTCGATCCCTAGTACTTATATGTCCAAAAACTAAGTGCTGAGTGGGGTGTGTTGCTGATACGTGGTGCTGTTACCGAAAGAGTATGCTGTGCTGATTTCAGTATTATTTAGGAACTAACATTTTTTGCGAATTTACATGATTTTATACAACCGTATGCTGAAAATGACGGCAATAAGCACGGCTACATTTCGAGTGTGAGGTTGCAAATGACTATGTACAGGGTCGGCCAATTTTTTTGAACTATTTCTTTTGGTCATAACTTTTTGAATTTGAAGTGTTATGACGAGATATTTCTTTTATTCGAAAGAGGAGAAGATAGGAATTCGTTTGACACATCAACCGTCACTTTTTGTTTGAAATTTCGTTTTCCGCTGGCCGGTTAAACATTTGCCTAATTTTTAGGCAAAATGGCTTATTCGCTCCAGCAAAAAGCGTGGACGATCATCTGGTATGCGCGTTTCGGGTCACAAAAGAAAGTTCAAGTTGCTTATCGGGCCAAATTCCTTGGCTGAAACTTCAGAATTGGTGAAAATCATTCACGATTCTTGACAATGAATTTAAAATATTAGCGATTTCTCAAATTAAAAAGAGCACTTATGTAAGCAAATCAATCACGCTGGACACAAATATGAATTGCAAAGATATCTACTATCTAAGATATCTACTTTCAGATATTTACTACCGTAAATCCTCTAATATAAGATCCACCTCCCCCCTCCCTGTGATTAAAAATCATGTTCTTGGCATTGTATTTTCGACCCACTTTTCGAAAAATCTCTTATACAAGTTACCACTCATCTTGTAGCTAGTGAGATGAGCTACAAATAGGTGGTAATTTGCCCGAGAGCGATCTTCAATGGTAGGTCAAAACACAATGCCACAAACTCGTTTTTTGAATTTAGGGGGGGAGGTCTTATATTAGAGGATTTACGGTATTCGAAATCCGGCATTTTCGAATACCGTATAACCTCTATTAATTAGGCACCCCCCTCGTTCAAAATCGTGTTTGTGGCATTGTGTTTTTGACCCACTTTTTGGTCACTTCTCTCAGGCAAGTTACCAACCATTTTATAGCTCATCTCACTAGCTACAAAATGAGTGGTAACTTGCCTCAGAGAACTTTCCAAAAAATGGGTGAAAAACACAATGCACAAAACACGATTTTGAACGAGGGGGGTGCCTAATTAATAGAGGTTAGCAATCGGTATCCGATATCCGATATATTCGGATATCCGATGTATGGAGAAATCACGAATAATATCCGAAATTATCCGAAATCGGATATCCGAATCGATAAACCTACTTAAAAGATTCAGCTTGTTTTTATACTTTTCAACGATCTTGAGGCGTAAAAGCAGTGATGTCCGAAATAGCGAGAAACTGTACTACAGTTGCGAAAACTGTAGTACAGTTTAGAACTGTATTACACTTCACAACACCATTTATCACTTTGTTGTAGCGCAGCTCAAGAGCCACAAAACCCATGCTACAGAATTTTTTTTCAAACTCTGAGCATAGAGATAAAGCGTTTCGGAAAAAATTAATTTCTCGAAAAACGACCGAATCCGAGTTTTTCCATTTTTGAAATTTCTGTTATTTTTCCGAGAAATCAATTTTTTCTGAAACGCCTCATCTCTACGCTCAGATTTGAAAAAGAACTCTGTAGCATGGGTTTGTGGCTTTTAAGCTCCGCTACAACATAGTTATAAGGTATTGCTGTGACACTCGAAACTCAATAGAATATTTGATCACATAAAGTGATGAAAGCACTTGTCATCTTCTCAAATGACCTTAATCGTAATTGAATCCAAAAGATGACGTATTAAAAATATTCAAGCTCAGTTAAATATGCCATTTAAAAGAGGAAATTTAGGGCTACAAAATGGTATTGGAAAAATTAGATATGATTGCCCTATTGATGTAAGATAAGGCTTTGAAAAGCCGCCACGAACTTTATGGTCACCCGTTACAGTTTAAAATAGTATTAGGTCTATCGATAAGTTCGTGCGCATTTTTTCAATCCAATTTTTATCCACAATTTTGACAACACAATGCAACATGTAATACACCATCATGTAGAGAATTTAACGGGCTATCGTTTAATATATCATTCGCCAATATACTTGCCACCGTTCTCAATCACTTCTGCCCATCTTCCTGGTAGCTTGTTGAAACTGTAGTACTGTTTTAAAACAGTACTACGGTTTTGAGAAAACTTTTAAAAAAACTGTAATACTTTTTTTAAAACAGTAGTAAAGTTTTGACAACCTTTTCAAAATGTAGTACACTTTTTAAATTGTACTACAGTTTTTGCAACTGTAGCACAGTTTTCCCGCATTATTGACATTACTGCATCGAAGAAAAGAATATTAAGAATGATTTTTTATTTCGAAAACATTTGGATTCTAAAATGACAAAGCCGCAGCTGGGAATCGAACCCACTTTCAACTCTGACGTGCCGTAAAAGCCCAAGTGCACATCCCCCACCTCCAAAGAGTATTTTTCTCTAAGCGTCCTATTTTGGTTCCCTTGATTTTTTTCAAGTTTTCTTTTTTGCAATGCGTAGCACACTAACATAGGCTTAGATTAAGGCTTAGGCCTTAGGCTTAGATGAAAAAAGTCTGCTTAGAGAAAAATACTCTTTGCAGGGGGCGGGATGTTGCACTTGGGTGTCTGTCTTGACATTCAGCCACTGATGTACTACTGCACTACCGAGTAAGTTGCGGTTCCTCATTTTATTTTAAGCAAATAAGCTGCATTTCACAGCCACTAAGTAAAGGTTATGAGAAAGTAGTACGAAGAGTTTTGGCAGTGAGTAACATGGAGATAGGACAAAAAAGTGATACAAATTAGTTAAAGGTTTATAATTTGAAATGATTAGAACACAAATTTTGTTAAATTTAATCACTATGTTGTAGCGCAGCTCAAGAGCTACAAAACCCATGTAAGAGATATTTTTTGAAAATCCGAATATTGACATGTGGCATTTTCCGAAAAATCCATTTAAAAAAAATGGCCGAAAATCCAAACGAAATTCAAACGAAGAGAGATGAGATCGCAACATAAATAAAGATAGGTGTTTAAAAATCCGTCGGGAATTTTGTTATACCCGTCAGTACCATCGAATCGTATTTAGCACATAATTTTGTATAGGAAACCATAGTATGCCACTAAGTTTAAATGAATTTTAACTTTCTGTTAATGAAATTTTTCTACAGCAAAATATACCTTTCATCTGCCTTTGGTTTTGTATCAACAAAGTATGTTTATTGCATCAAAAATCAGGGTTTCAAAGAATAACACGACAACGCAAAAAAACAAGACTTTCGGGTTGATGCGTTTATCAAAACTTTTAACTTATCCGCCACTTTTGAAAAAAAAATGAAGAAGGGCACAATCGAACTCCAGATCCTCTTCGCATCTTGCCCCATAGCAGAAAAAGGATATTCACCTGATATTTCTTATTAGACGACCCCCCTCCCTGGCGTTCAAGAACGTGTTTGTGGCATTGCGTTTTCGACCCATTGTTCGAATACTCTCCTTGAGCATGTTACCATACATTTTGTAGCCAGTGAGATGAGTTACAAAATCAGTGGTAACTTGCGTGAGAGAAGTTTTCAAAAAATGAGTCAAAAACACAATGCCACAAACACGTTTTTTGAATTTAGGAGGGGGAGGCTTTACGTTTAATAGGAAAAATACGGTACGTCAAATAGTTATTTTTAAACAAAAATTAAATAGGCCACCTTTTGGCTGAAAATTGCCACCTTTTTGCTGAAAAGTGCCACCTTTTTGAGTTTTGGTTAACAAAGCTGAAATGTGCCACCGTTTGGCTGAAAATTGCCACTTTATGCTGAAAATTGCCACTTTTTGGCTGAAAAGTGCCACTTTTGGCTGAAAAGTGCCACTTTTTCTAGCCGAAAATTGACACTTTTCAGCATAAAGGTGGCTCATTTCAGCAGAAGGTGCACTTCTTAGCTTTTTAAACCAAAACTCAAAAAGGCGGCATTTTTCAGCCACAGGGTGGCACTTTTCAGCCAAAAGGTGGCACTTTTTAGATTTATCCGTTATTTTTTGTGCTCTGTCAAATTGTATATTGAGTTTCTTCATCTGCGATGGACATTACCATAAGTTGCCTTGTAAGATAATAGCCACAAACAACTTAGACGCTTATTTAAATGTGTGGAGAATCGCAGTTTGTTTAAATATTTAACTGAAAAAAGTTTTTTTAGAAAATTGGTCAATCAGGTGTTCACTCATTCTGGCTAAGTAAAAGTGAAAAAAAGCGTTTTGTCCCGTAAAGAATTGTTGAAAAACAAAAATGTACGTTTTGGATAGTTGTTCAGACTTAAATTCTGTACAGTCAAAACTCACATTGACATACGCCCTTGGGACCGTATTAGCCGTATGTTAATGAGAGGCGTATGTCAATGGGAGAGTATGTTAATAAGGAAATCACTATGATCAGACCAAATAGATCTTAGCCAGCCGTATGTTAATGGGAGAGCGTATGTTAATGGGAGTTTTGACTGTACCGAAAAAAATACATTTGTCATAAACCGTGTTTTTGCGCTAACATTTTTTTCGAATAATTAAATAGGCTACTCAAAAAATTATCTCCACCTTTCGCTTCACCCTGTATTACTTTAGCAACACTAAATTTTTCACTATTTTGTTCTCTGATGTTTCTGCCTCATCAAATTCAAGCGCCACAAGCATATTGTCTTTTAGCCGATGATCATCACTGAACTGGCCAGAAATTAAAAGTTTTGCAGTAACTGGACGTAGACGTATACATGTTTTCCGTGGATTGATTAACTTTTGATTTATAGTTTCTAATAGATCGGACATGTTGCTTTGTCTTCGTATTTTTACTGCAGATGGATTACAACTTTGTACCAGATAATCAGTTGGAAGTTTTTTTGAAAAATAAGTACACTGTGTATGCTAAAAATAATTAATGGATTCTTCAAAATTCTAGCAAGGGAGTTGTCGGAACTATTCCCTGTAAGCCAGGGCTGCCATATGTCTTTTTCAGGGGGGGGGGGGCTGAGAAAAAAGTTTTAAAACATAGTAAAAACCCATTGACGGGTTGCGAAAATATTTATATATTAAATTATTTATGCGATTTTATAACGAATCAAATTCATAACAACAGCAAACCAAATGCGAGCTCTTCTGCAGCTGCTGGTTTTTGTCGGAATGGCTTTTTCTATGGTAGCTGAAAAATCGTGTCAAAACTGGTGTTCTTGGAATCGCAGAATGGTAATTATTTCGTCTGCAAAGACTTTTTTAGTAAATATTTGAATTCCGGCTCCCTTTTTGTGTATTTCATATTTTATATGTTTAGTATTAAATTTCTATCAAAACCCATGTGAATAATTTGTAGCTCTGTTTTTGCTCTATGACATTAAACTATTTGATATATCTTCGAAAACCCTTTTCGAATACCATATATCTTCTAATAAGGCTCCACCTTCTATTGAGATCCCCTTCTAATAAGCCCCACCTCTTGAGATGTTGTTGAAAAATAAGGCCCCACCTCAAATAAGGCCTAATAAGGCCAAAAAGGCATCTTCTAATAAGGCCCCATGGGTCCTTAATAGAAGATATACGGTAAACATACTTTTTTGCTTAAAATCGCTTTTTTATTGATGAAAAAGCGTTTCAAAATTGAGTGAAATAATAAACTGGGCAATATTGACCTTTAGCGGCATTATTTTTAGCTAGGTCCCCTCTGTTGTTTTTTTTAAAAAGCCCTGGTCCCTCCTGTTGTTTTGAAGATTTTCAGGGTTAAGGCGATCATTTTAAACCTAATTACCTGATCGCCATAATCACATTATTAACATAATTAAAATAAAGAGGTAGAACCATGGGAATTTTTAATAAAAAAACCACAGGGGACCTAGCTAAAAATAATGCCCCCTAAAAGTTATGGAGGGCCAACTGTATTTTTTCTAATACACTCTGATAAGCGCCACTGCTTTTTTAACACTTCGGCTCCGGTACGTGACCTTTAAGGTATCTAGCGCAGCATTTCTCGCTAAACAAGATAGTCAAAAAACTGTGAAAAAAGTTGTGATCTGCGAGTTATCTGCCCCTCTCAACCATTCAAGTCGGGTCAAAAAAGTCGGGTCACGTGGTCGAAAAAGTACAATTGGCCATTTTTCGTCAAAAAGTGCCATTTTTTTTATTGTCGAGCACCGAAAAAAAATTTAATTAATGGATTCTTCAAAATTCTAGCAAGGGAGTTGTCGGAACTATTCCCTGTAAGCCAGGGCTGCCATATGTCTTTTTCAGGGGGGGGGGGTGGCTGAGAAAAAAGTTTTAAAACATAGTAAAAAACCATTTGACGGGTTGCGAAAATATTTTATATATTAAATTATTTATGCGATTTAATAATGGGTTTTACTAAATATTTATTTAGCATCATTCAATGAAACCCATCGTAAAATCACATAAATAATTTTATATATAAAATCTTTTTTCAACCCCTCAATAGGTTTTTCATTATGTTGACAAACGCATTTCTCAACCCCCTAGTGTTCCCCCCTTTTAAAAAGATTTGTCTTTTTGGGGCCCCAAATCTTTTTTATGAAGTTTTAGTGTACGTATTTTTTTTCGCTTCGATATGACAATAAGCACTAGATAAAATGCACTTTTTCATTCAAAAAATTCTTTTTTTTTAATTTTGAGATGGTAGCTATGTATTTATATTTTATATGAGTGGTATTTATTTTTTGCCTCAAATTTAAAAAAAATTACTGAAAATCTCTGAAAAATGACGGAAAATTAAAGATGACCGAAATTCTCTAAAAAAATCAGCGCGAATCTCTGAAAAATTACCCCAAATTTCTGGAAAATTAACCCACATTTCTAAAAACATTTACTATTTTTAAAAGGGCACGCCCGTGCGTTAAGGCGCGAACCAGCAGTTTTTTTTGAATTTTTTCAAATCGTCCCATTTTTCACTCGTTCTGCGTCAAATCTGATATAGATGACCTTATACTGCTTTAAAAAACTAGACAGAAAACTCAAAAAATCTAGACGAGAACGAATGTAAAAATTTATCGAGAAAGAAAAGAACTGCTGGTTCGCGCCTTTTCTCCGCATCGGGCACGATCATGCCTCTTTAATTAAATAAAAAGAGAGTCCAACAACATTATTTTAGCTTTCTTTTAAGCATCAACATTCCAGATAAATGAGACGCCCGAAAAAAGATTTGCCTGGGAGAAAACTTAGTGGTTCAAATTCCGAAGAAACAAGCACAGAAAATATTTGAATTTGAATTAGCGTTTTTTGCGTTGTCGTCATTTATCTCATATTTCTGTGTTATTATTATGCAAACCGAAGCAGTTGAACTGTTTCCTAAAAATCAAAAAAATTCAGCTCCTAACTCATTGTAAGCACGTTAAACTAGTAGTTGAAAAGAATGTTTCAAAAATACTTACTTTGATGATTTTTGTTCTCCTTCTTAAATTTTTCTAGATCTATTGAGTTTTGTCTAGAATATATATTTATAGAATTGCAAATCCATTGCTGTGAACAAAACAATGCAATACAAGCGACTAAAATCGAAGAGAAAACTGGAATGCATCACTAGAAAATCCGAAAATATAGCAGAGCAATGGAGAATATTTGTGAATAGGCCTGATCTTCATGAAATATTTATACGCTTTCGCCTTTACTAACGTAATTTTTTTTGATACATCAATGCCAGGTAAGTGGAAAAAATCGATATTTCTCTAAATGTCTCACTTTTATTTGCCTATTTTTCAAATAAAGAAATTTTTTTGTTAACATAGTCGGTTCTTGAACTTGCGAGTCTTTTTCGCAAGTTCCTAGGTCTTTATACAGTCAACCTTCGATTTAAAGACACCCCAAAAAGTTTGTTCCCACCAAAGGTCCGATACTTTTTTAGCCCGATTTTTGAAATTTTTCACCAGTTTTGTTTAAACATTTAAAAAAAAAAAATTTTTTTTGCAAGGATTCAACCCCCCCCCCTGAGTTTTTTTTTGCAAGGATTCAAATTTTGCAAGGATTCCGTTTTTGCCGATCGTTTTCAATAACTAAATAATTTCACTACTCAAAAGTTAAACCTCGATTTAATGACAATGATTTTTGAAAATATAAGTGTCCTTTGATCGAGGTTTTGCTTTTGAGTGCTAAAATTATTTAGTTATCAAAAAAAATAGGAATCCTTGCAATATTTGCAACTAGACTGTCAAAACAAAATTGGTAAAAAATCTAAAATTTGGGATAAAAAAAGTGTCGGACCCTAGGGGGAACGAACTTTTGGGGTGTTTTCTAATCTAGAGTCATCCGGGTGGTCGAATGGAGCAGATAACCTCATATTCGTGTATCTCGGCCCCGATTTCATGAGAGAACCGTGTTTTTTTTTTCAAAAAAAGTTTTCGAACCACAGAAGGGGAACATGGTTTTTTAGCAGGGTCATCTTTACTTATCTGTACTTTATCTCTCCTCTGTACTTATTATAAGATTTGTACTAATTTTCGTTTTGTGTACTCATTTCGTACTTATTTTTTGATTTGGCTCCAAAATATGTGGGAAAACATTCAAATTGTTCAACACTTTCGCCTGCGGCGAAGTTCTTTGTTAATTTTTTCAAGTGCGCAATATTTTTTTGGTATAGAGTCTACTCTCGTTAACGTCACCGCCAGGGACCGCCCAAAAGGTGACGCTGAATCGAGGGGTTCACTTTGACTGAACCATAGGGGGAACAAGTCAAAAAGACCAAAAACCACAGGAATACCAAGGCAGTCGAATTTTTTCTTTCCAAATTTTTTCTTTCCCACATTCTTCTGGCCATTTTCATCGTTTAAACAGCTTGAAAAATAATTCTACCTTGGAAAAACGCACTTTTGGCTACCTCAAATAGTGTACTCCTGCCCTATATCCTATACCGTCTCTTGCGCTTTTTCAATGCAACTAAAAGTCTTGAATCTTTTCAGATATCGATAAGTCTTTTAGGTCTTTTAAGATATCGATATGAGTTTGACAGAATCAAGCGACAGTGAAGGAAGCCTGCCAGATGTCGCACTAATAAATTTCTTTGCCGTACTGACAAAAATCGTGAGGTGGATACTTTTCTTATTGGTTCATTGATTATGGGTCACTTTTAAAAAAATACGAGTATGGGGGGGGGAACTTATAAGTACCGGCAAATTATATTTCATTTTGTAGCCAGTGAGATGAGCTACAAAATCAGGGGTAAAATTGCCTAAGAGAAATACTCAAAATAAGGTCAAAAACGCATGCCACAACAAAAAATGAATTTGAATTTAGAGGGTTCATAATAGAAGAAGTACGGTATTTGATCATGTTTTTGTGGTTTTGATTTTTGATTCTATTTTCCAAAAAACAGACCCGTCACACATCAGATTCAAACTGAATACCCAGAACACAAAGTTCGCGTATAAAAAACGGCAAAATAAGGCCAGTCCATGCAAAAAATCGATATTCCTCTAAATGTGTGCTATTTTCTAAATTTGGATATTTTATGGTGTTTCAAGTGGTTTGGGTGATTCGGGGTACAGTCGACGCTCGATTCAAGGACGCTCGATACAAGGACAGAATCTAGCCGTCCCAACCCCAAAGTTTCGCTCGATTCAAGGACAACAAGCATTTTTCAGTCGAAATTTCCAAATTTTTGTTGCTCTCACGGAAAAATCGAAAAATTTCACCAAAAATATAATCACTCTTTTATTTCTTCTTTTGTTTTTTCGTTGAATTTTGTTTTTAATTGTTTTGTTTTTTGTTTGTTTTTATCGCTGTTTCACCTTCTGTTTTCATAACAAAAATTATGGCAACTCCGAGCAAGAAAGAATGCGTCGTTTCCCTGGAGCTGAAGAAGCAGATTATCGATGTTGTATGAGCAAGAAATCAGATGAACATAATGGCACCCACATCTCCGTACTTTGCAAACCCTTGTCCGATAACAAAGTGGGGCAAAAACATAGTGTAAAAAACAAGGTGTGCACCAGAGGGTTCTCAACCAGCAACAGAGTATAGAATCTCCGCACTGACCCTTTGCTTAAAGGGGCGTACCAGCGCGTTATACTGCAATTGAAGCGGGACCAGCAATTTTTTTTATCTTGACTACTTTTTATAAGCGCTCTATCTGTTCCAACAAAAGTTTCCTGCCTACTTTTTAAAGCAGGGTAAAGTCTTAATATCAGATTTGAGTTGAAATGATAGCAACAAAAGGATTTTTGAAAAATTACTGATTTTCGCCTTAATTTGCAGTGTAACGTGCTGGTAAGCACCTTAAAGAATTGCTCAGAT
>SADC01000785.1:0-33529 GCA_004194705.1 Ditylenchus dipsaci | reverse complement strand
GATTATGAAAATTATATGATAAGTTTTTCGTCGATATTCTCGGTAACTTTAGTCGAACAAATCGACTAAAATCGACATTGTTAAAAATGTCGAATTGATTACATTTATTTTAACAAAAATATATATTTTTTTTGCATAATTTCTTGCAAATTGTTATTTGTCATTATTTTGTTCAAAAGTAATCGACGCATCTATTTTAAGTACCCCGATTTTCAGTTTTTTGATTGAAAATATCGGTAATACGAATTTAAGTTATTTTCGGTCGATATTAAGTTTAGTGAAATAAGTTGTCATTTATATGGCAGTATTTTGCACTAAATGTATTTAATTAAATTTTGACATATTTTTTTTCGGTGATTAAAATGACATATACACTTTTTTTTTAAACACTAATTTCGAAAACTAAATTTCAAAGGCATCATTATTTCACGAAAGTAATTCACGTGAAAAGTTAATTATGCACTTTTGCATAATCTCTTTTCAATTTTCTGAAAACGATTTGCCGATCTTTTTTGTGCCATTTTTTCTTTTCGCGAGATGAAGAAGATATCTGTTCAATCAACTAAAGAAGCAAAAGCTAAAGGGAGACACATAATTTAAACCCATTCCCCCTATTCCACCCCATGTAAAACTCCATCCTTTCACTAAAACACAAACAGTCCGTAAAAACAACATAAACAACGGTGCTCAGCGCTCAGGACAGGCGAAAGACGCTAAAAAAGGATTCCCTTGATAGAACAAGATACCTGAGTGATGCATGATACCTGAAAATTAGAATATGAACTCAGCAGATCATTGTGGTAAATATGTGTGACTTATAATCATTTTCGCTAGGCAGCCTCTTACAAGAAGTTGACGTGCCCCGACAGTTATGTTACAACGGCCTAGCCATACTGTCTGGGATGGAGCACGAAGGCACATAGAAAGTTAGGTTATGCAGGTATGCGCACGGGCTGTATTCTTACAGGTTTTTATCGTAACCCGTGATGGATTATGCAAGTTACGGCCCGGAAAGGGCCGACCCGTGCGCATGCCTAATACTACGACCACATACAACCGCCCAAATTCTATAGCTTCCACGTAGACAAAAAGTCGTATGTGGTTTGTTTATGAATTGAGCTTCATTCACTGATGAATTTGTAAGGCCATGTGTAATCGCAGTGAGATTTAAAAAAGTCTACTTGACTAGAGAACTTCCCTAATATACCAGCGTAAAATTATTAAAAAATAAATGGGAAACTAACCACATTTTTACCGAAAAAACTTGATCCTGTGAACGACCAGAAAAATAGAACCGCAGAGACAGCCCCATCAGATCTCGCATAATCAGCAGAGCGCCCTTGCCGACAACCTAAACAGGAGAAGCAAAAAAAAGACGGCAAAGCGGCTAAAAAACTTACATTATGAGTATCCAGGCAACAATTTGGATTCTTCTTTTGATAATCCGAAACAAAAAGACATAAATATAGTTATAGCAACTATAATTCGCCTAGATTCACAAAAAACCAAATGGGTGACCACAAAGTAACAGCAGATCGGCGCACCGACCGAAAATTTAATTGAGAAGTCAAAATGACGACCGAAAATAATTGTTGCGTTTGAAAAAAGATTTTGCGCAAATTATTTGTAATTATTTTTATTTTTTTTACGTCCCCGGGAATTCAAAAATCAACAATTGCCGTTGCACTAGGAAAGCATGCTTATTCAAGTTCATTTCTAAGTTTCAAATTCTCTTCGACAATACTTTCTAGCTTTTTATCATCATAAATTTCATAGAATTCGATTTTGTTGTTTCCGACATTTCAAATTTAAAAGATCGAAAAATTGTTGAAGAAAATTTGGAAATTTTTTGACTTATAAATAATGACTCGTTTGCTAATTTTATAATTTTCTACATTCAGTCGATTTGTCGACTTTTCTGATGTTTTGCGACTAAAATAGTCCAAACAATTCTTCAATTTCCGAAATGAATAAATGTAAAATAAGTTCGAATAACACTATTGAAAGCGAAATTACGAACTATTTCGACCCAATGATATACAATATTAATCGAAGAGTTATTTATGCAAAAATTAGTGCCCGAAATTAGTTTACATCCCGATTTGTCTGGATATGAGCAATTTCTTAAAAAAGAACTAAATTCGGAAAGAATTAGCGAAAAGAAGTGTCGAGAAATGATTGAAAGTAAAAGTGTGAATTTGCCTCATTATCAAAACTCGACAATATTTACCGAACTAATAATCGAGTAACGACAAATACCCTAATAGATTTACTAGTTTGCTCAAAAGTGATAAATTTTTGAAAAAAAAATTGTATTTTGATAGAACGAGTGTTTTTTCACACCATGGGTCTGCTCAACCGAAAAACGTACTATCTGATATGCGTAATTGCAACTATCAGAGAGGCGTTTGCGAAATCGACTTAATGAAATCATGATTTGGGATGTGAGTAATGAGTATAAATGCGAGTATATTTCTATCGAATCTTAATGGTTTTTATTCCGAATTAACTTGGGTAAATCATAATGAGCAGATAGCTCTAAATTTTCATCCCAAATATAACAGTACTAATAGCTGTAACGATCCTATAATTGTCAGCGAAGAAGGTTATGGAGCGCAACTAATTACTGCGAAAAATAAGAGACCGATTGATCAAATTGAAGAAATTAGTAAACTCAATTACTTAGAAAACCATATTCAAAAAAATTTGCACCAAATAACTCAAACTTTTTGTAATATGTTAAATAATCAAAACGAATTGATCGAAATTTTACTAAAACCAGTCCGACAAAATTTGTACAAAAAATACTGAATTATACATATATTGATGTTTAATTGATCGACAATACATTGCTAGAAGTTCGATTTTGTAAAAATTTAGATTCGAATTTGATCGAGTTCACCGATCAAAATGATATATATGGCTCCATTCCGGTCAAATTAACAGGTTTTTATAAAAAAAAAATTATTTTGACAAACAAAATGATGTCATTTATGACAAAATTGAGTTCAAAAATGACCAAATAATTTTATTAAAAACGTAAAGTCATTCGATATAAAAAGAACGTACAATTTAAAATTTTTAGAAGATAAATTGATATTTTGACATCATTCTGAAGAACGAAACGTATATCGAGGAAGATCTATTCGATGAAATTAACAACTATCGACTACCAATTTGAGTTCTCAGACGAAAAAAGTTCGGAACCGCATGATTTTCAAGTGATTTTGGCTGAGTATTTTTCGCTTATTTGATACATTATTGGCGAATTTATTTGTCTTTATGCTGTGGTTTTTATAACCGTGCAAATTGTTTGAACTTTAGTTTATTGACTTCGCCACTAGCTTTTCGAAAAAACCAAAACATTTAGTGGAAGAAAAAGAGTTTTGCGTCGAATATAAAAAGCATTCTGATCAAGTTTTCATAAAAAATACCATCGATAAATTCGCTAAATTATAGCGAATAAAAATATCGAATTGACTATCAAAAAATATTAAAACCGAACTATTACCGGGTTGAAATTTCGCAATATAAATATATTTACATTTTTTTAGTTCGACTATCGAAGTTCGAAAAATTGAAAAATATATACTATTAAAATAAATATTAGCAAATTTACAATTATAATTAGTCTTTTTTCAACATGGAAAATTCAAAAATAGTAGCTAAAAGTTGAAAAATTGTTTCAAATTTAAAATGGGTGCATTATTGTCCTGACTATTTTTAAAAATTTTGTAAAAAATGGTATAATTTTGAATTTTTGTTGACAATTTTTCTGAATTGCCATTTTTTATTGAAAAAAGGGCTCGAAAAAAGTGGAATTTTATATTAAAAATCAGGGTGAATTTCTGTCCTGTGAAATTTTGAAATGGGTGGTGTCTAAAATTGGTATAATTTCGAATATTTTGCTCTAAATTTGCAAATTCACCGCTTTTTATTTCGAAAAGGCCTTAAAAACGAAGGGTTTTCGGTTAGGATATGGGTGGAATGGGTGTCCTAGAAATGGCCTTTCTATACTACTAGTATCTATTTGAAAAATACCCAAGGGGTGCACCTAAACTGAAGAGCACCCAGGAGAGAGGTACTAGAGAAAAAGCTAAGTTTACCAGGTGCAAGTACACTGGTGATGGTACCTAGGTGAGACGTACCCATGTGGGGACAAAGTGATCGTCTACTTGATGCAACTTTTTTTTACGTTTTTCATTTTCCAAAAACTATTTTCTGGACTAATACGCGGACGCTGAGATCGGTTTGATAGTGGTAAAGTGGCGTATTCTCGAGTATTTTTCGAGTTTTTGAAAATAATTTATTTTGGTGAAATCCCGAACCCCAATCCCGATCCGGAAAATTTTTAAAATCCTAATCCGAATCTCGCCGGAACCCATGCTCGCCGATTTATCTCGGCACCATAAACATCTGTTTCCAGTAAGCAGCTCTTAAGTCATACCAGAGACGTGTTTGAGTACAGAAGGGGACAACTTGATGCAAAAAAAGCCGAACAACTAATTTTCTTCAACAAAGCTCTAGAATATATCAAGAATATAGAAGAATATATACTTTGATTAAAATTCTCCGTGTTGCAATTGTGTGTTAAAATAAATTCTTTGAAATATCTAATCGAATAAAATCATTAGCGAAAAATCCCGATCGGGATCCGACATTTTTGAGAATCCCAATCCGATTCCGAAAATTTTGAAAATCCCGATCCCGAATCCCGCCGGTCCAAAAGCCAAATCCCAAATCACAATCCCGATCCCGAAAATTTTGAAAATCCCGATCCCGAATTCCGAAAAAGTTGTTACAAAAATATTTGTTACAAAAGTTTGCTGTTACGAAATCGTCTCTCAAAATTGTCTTTTTCAAATTCATTTGAAAATTTTTACAGTTGAAAAAGTAATTTATTTATTCATCCCAATTAGTTTCCAGTCTGTATAGAATGTTCCCAAATATTGAAAAATCTTATCCTACAGAAAATTCAACTGCACCAAAAAAAATTATCCAAAATTTAGTGTGGTTTGTGACCATTTTTACTCTTCAGGAATATCAGATGGTTCAGCAGCTCCTTCCAAATTTCCAGATTGCTGTGGCTCCTCCACATCGTGGTTTTCCGCATGGCCTAGTTTATGGTCTCCTCCTGCATCTTCTTCGGCTTCACCATGTTTAGAATTGGCTGCCTGGGGATTCTGCTCATGTGCGAAAGACAAATCTTCTCCAAAAATTCTTCAATCTTTAAATCTTTTACATCTGCTAATTTGGCGAATTTCTTCTCATCTGCTCGCCAAAAGTTCTTCTATCCTTTTTTCAACTTCTCCAATTCCGTGAAGCTTTTTGCAAAATGTTGGTGAATTGTGTTCAAAGCAGCAGTTTCTTTTGCCAATTCTTTTAGTGGTTGGTTTTCTATGTTGTGGCTATACTTAAAGTCACCAATGGCTGTAATTAGATGGCCAATCAGCTGCTTGGCCCAGTGCAACTCCAAAGCCTTTTGCTTTGGACTGTAGGTTGCCTTTAAGTGCCTTGTGCCTGACTCATTATTTTACTCCAGACATGTACTACGGTATTCAATTTGTCGGCTTCTTCCTTTTTGCCTTTTTGTGAGTTATTTCTGCTTCAATGTCTGCAGCAATATTACTGTTTGTTTGAAGCATTTTGTCCCATGAATTTTTGACTGTTTCAAAAGCTGCCAAGTCATTTGTTTTTGTTTTGTGCATAGCTTTTTTGAAGGCAGCGCTGTGCACAGTCTGACCACCATCATCTATGAAGCTGACGGTGAAATTTGTCACTCCTTTGAATGGTAACTTAATTTATACGATATATTATACTAGGATATAACAGATTAAGCTAAGAATTTGTTAAAGAGAGGGTGAAAGATGTTAAGGAGATAGTCTCGACATGAAAAGATTATTTGAAGTTTTGTTTTTTTTAATGTGGTTTATGAAATATGGTTTGCCGACAATCCGGTGTTGTGATTTCAGACAAACTTATGCAAAATACAAAGTTGGATAAGCACATCAATATCAGAATTTTGAAATTTCTTTCGAAAAATGCCCTGAAAACAGAAAAGGAAAAGAGGAAAAATTATCGAAAAAAAGTTAATCAGTCTTTTATTAAATTTCGATTTTTAAGCAGGGCTCCGAATGAAAATTTCAACAACACAGGACATCTGGGTAAAGAAGGACATTTTGACTGTTTTGAAGTAAAAGGTCATTTTATCCAGTGCTTGTTGCCATTTTGAAGCGAAAAAAAAAGATTTTGACCAAATTTTTAAAAATAAAAAAATTTGGGGCGCCAAAAAAGGACAAATCTTTTTAAAAAGGACGATTCGGAGCCCTGTTTTTAGGGCATTTTTGAAAGAATTGATAAATTCTGGTATTGAGGATGCTAAGCCAACTTTTAATTCTGCACAAGTTGTCCAGAACCACAACGCCGGATCGTAGGCAAAATATGGCTCCAAAACCACACTTAAAAAACATAAGACTTGGAATAATCTTTTCGCGTGGAGACTATCTCCTTAAGAGCTTTCACACTTCCTTTAAGGTGTATCCCGTGAAAAAAATTGCCTTAGTACCCTCTCTCGATTTTTTTAAAATTTACCCAAAAGTTTTAAAAAATGTTAGTTTACGCTTCTAATCATTTTTACTCAAAAAATGGCCTGGTGACAAATGAGGATAATAAAGGCAGACAAGACATTTGAATATTCATTTTAGCAGTTGATACTTTTGCTTTTGCAATTTTGCCGATAAAGGATTGTAACCCGTCATCTGCACATCTTCATTTGCAAACGGAAAATCGCATACTGATAGTATATGACCGTCATTGACTTGACGACATAAACAGCGCTTTTTACAGGGAGAGGGACATTTATGACTAGCTTTTCGCATGGAATTTCACTTATATGTTGCTATCTCCATGCAAAAACTAAACCTTACCGTGACTGCAACAATGTCAGTCTGCAAACTTTACATCTGTGGATAAAATACAACAGAAGAGACCAAGTAAAAAATTCGTACCCATTAAAAAATAGGGTCATATTTTTTATAATGGCCAGTCGGCTAAATTGCCGGCTAAATCCACTACATTGACACCGACCAAAACAAACCTAACCCTTGAAATGAGCATTGTGGAAAAAGTTGACCGTTTAAATATACCGTATTCTCTCTATTAGAACCACCCCCAACGAGGATTGTGAAAAAGAACCACATGTGGTTCTATTAGAGAGAATACGGTATAATAGAATAAAGTATTTTAAAACAGTCGAGTGTCGATAATCCGACACCCCTTCGAGTTCGTTCCCACATAGGGTCCGACGCTTTTTTTACCCCAATTTTCGAAGGCCTTTAGAAAATTCTGTTTTGACAGTCTGGTGCCAAATATCGTAAGGATTCCTATTTTATCGGTCGTTTATAAAAATTCTTGAATTTCGACACTTAAAAACGGAATTCCGATAACCCGACACCTTTTTTAAAAATAGAGTGTCGGGTTATCGGAATTTCGGTTTTTAAACGTCAAAATTCAAGAACTTTTCAAAAACGACCGATGAAATCGTAATCCTTACGATATTTGCCTCCAAACTGTCAAAACATAATTTTCAAAAAGCCTTCGAAAATTGGGGTAAAAAAAGTGTGGGACCCAGGTGGAAACGAACTCGAGGGGTTGTCGGCTCATCGGCAATCGACTGTTATATACATACCTTAACATTTTCGTTGACTATGTCCACAAGTTCAATAATTTTCTTTAGATTTGTGTCGGAAGAAGTTGCATGTGGAGGAAGTACATACTGAGGTGTTTCAGGCTTGGCTACTCCACCAGCTTTTGCTGCACTTTTAGCTTGATATCGTGTGGATGATGTTTACTAGTGCAATACACACATTCTAGTATACTGACCAAAAAAAATAAGCACAAAAAACTGTGACTGAACATTTAGCCTTCTAAAATCATTAAAAAATAGTTATTTACAAACAAAACTTGTCACCGATACACTAATGAAAATTGACTTTACTTAGTTACAGTCGAGTCTCGATATAGGGGGTATAGACGTTTCCCTACAATTGGGACATTTTTGGCGTTCTGCCCTATGTTCTGTTTTTAGCCACTTAGGCCTACTTAGGCTTAGTCCTTAGGCTTAGCTTAGGTTTAGGCTTAGGCTTAGGGACCAAAAAATGTCTACGAACTACAAAATGGCTGAAAAAATAAGCCTAAGTGGCTTAAACAGAACATAGGGCAGAACGCCAAAAATGTCCCATTTGGTAGGGAAACGTCTACTCACCCGATATAGTGGCACCCCCAAAAGACCGTTTCCGCCTTGGGTCCGACACTTTTTTTTAACTCGATATTTGAAATATTTCGCTGAATATGATTCGTTAGTCTAATCAGAAAAAAACGTATAAATTCTGATTTTACCGATCGCTTTTCTGAATCGTAACACTTTTGCCGTGAAGACACGCGGGTCTCGATATAGTGGCACCTCTTTTTCAAAAATGGGAGCCACTACATCTAGACACGCGGGTCTTTACGGCAAAAGCGATAAGATTCAGGAAAACGACCGGTAAAATCAGAATCTGTACAATTTTTCTGGTAAGACTGACGAATCATATTCAGCGAAATATTTTAAAAATCGAGTTAAAAAGTGTCGGACCCAAAGCAGGAACGAACTTTTGGGGTTGCCACTATATGGAGACTCGACTGTACGAACATGATAAAAGCGCTGATAGGCGATATTACTTCTTGTAACACGTAAGGTAATATAACGAAAACACACCCAAAATTTTTTAAATTAATATAAAGCCGTAAAATAAAAATGTCAAAAGTCCAGCTACCTCCTCTATTCCAATAATAAAATACAAATGGGCATTAATAATTTTTTCTACGCTTTTATAAGCCCTTGTATCTCGCGGCGCATCCAACATGCGCGCTGTGAGTGATACAAAGATAATTTATTAATTTTTTTGTTTATGGCTCTATCTTCTCCTCTGGAAAATATCTTATGCATAAGTATTTTGACAGAACACCCTACGCAGATGCAGCACTGTTGTGGCACTGTCGAGATATTTTCAGCTAAGATGCGCAGAATTTTTTTTTAGCTATTTTCAGTCAAGCAATCATAAGACTAGCACAGCTTGGGTAACCATGCAGAGAGGTATCCAGCTTTGGTGCTATCTATTTGCTTTAGCTATTTTGGCTGCGCAGCGTTTTCAAACGCCGCACAAACGTTTTGCATAGAAAGGTAGCAAGTCGTTGCCTAGTTATCCTCAGCAATTTTATAAACAAGGCTGAGGTGGGATGTGTGTGATGGATAATCTTAAATTTTTTTCTTATTTGCAGCGATATCTTGCGGGGCTTGTTTATTATCGTATCTGCCTTACGAACTCACCATGACAACCAGGTAAGCTAGTGGTGACCAGTGTTTCCAAAAACAGAACACAGAATTAACCACAGAATTTTTAAAAGTGCTCGTAATTGTGTTTTTTGTATGGTATTTTTGCTAATTTTTTGTGCGTTTTGTTCAGCGTTAAAGTTGCGGTAGGGGACCATACGCGTTTCGCAAATTTCCACAAAAACAGCAAAAAATTTGACTTTTGTCTTGAAAAAGTCAAAAACAGAAAACAGAATTCTGTTTTTGACTTTTTCAAGAAAAGTCAAATTTTCTTGCTGTTTTAGTGAAAATTTGCGAAACGCGTATGGTCCCCTACCGCAAATTTTAACGCTGAACAAAACGCACAAAAAATTAGCAAAAATACCATACAAAAAACACGATTACGAGCACTTTTAAAAATTCTGTGGTTAATTCTGTGTTATGTTTTTTGGAAACACTGGTGGTGACTGAGAAACGCAAAAACAGATTTGCTCCAGGCTGAGATATAAAGTCCGTAGGGTGGAGAGTTCTTAGAGCATGAGAAGTTAATTCAGGAAATACGTAATACTTTTACACTTCGAGGAGCCCCTTGTTGTTATTAACTGTGGATAGTACATTTTGTATATTTGAGTCTCCTAGGTAATTTTTATACGCTAAAATGTTAAAATATACAAGCTCTGCTTCCAGCACTTGTTGAAATCCGGCCTCGAGCATCTCCAGAGCCCCATCTCCACTGTGGATCACTTGCTTTAGTTTCGGGTCCAACTTGAGCACCAGGCCATTTGCTTTGCTTTACAAAGCTGCGCAGAGCATCCTCAGGAGCAGCTAGATTCTTCTTTTAGGTTCTAAAGGGTGTAAAATAAGTTCGGGCGAATTTTTCAAAGCCTTGTTTCTTATTTATGTTGCAATCTTATCTCTTTTCTTTGAATATTATTTTGTAGCTTTGCATCTCTCTTTCAAATGGCATATTGCCTTCAGTTTGATTATTTTAGATAAGTCACCATTTGGCTCCAAACACTTGTGAGGTCATTTGAGAAGTTGATCAGCGTTTTCATCACTTTCACTGGTCAAATATTTCATTGAATTACGAAAACCACTGCGATATCTTATCACTATGTTGTAGCGCAGCTCAAGAGCTATGCAACCCATGTTACAGAATGATTTTTAAAGATCTGAGTGTTGAGATATGGCCTTTTGAAAAAAAAACTAATTTCTTGACAAATGACCGAAATGAAAGTTTTTGCCAATTTTTCGGATTTCGGTCATGTTTCAAGAAATTAATTTTTTCCAAAGGCCATATCTCAACACTTAGGTCTTTAAAAATCATTCTATAACACGAGTTTTATAGTTCTTGACTGCTTTACAACATGTTGATAAGATGTTGCCGTCACGCTCAAATTCAATAAAACATTTGACCAGTTAAAGTGATGAAAACGCTGGTCAACTTCTCAAATGACCTCACAAGTGTTTGGAGCCAAATGGTGACTTATCTAAATAATCAAATAAGAGGAAGAGGAGATGCAGGGCTACAAAATGATATTTGAAGAAAAGCGATAAGATTGCAACATTAATAAGAAATAAGGCTTTAAAAATCTGCCCGAACTTATTTTACACCCGTTATAAATCAAAGCTTAAAGAATTTCTAAGTTAACAGGTCGGTTTCCTTCGGCTCAAGACAAATCGTCTCTCGAACAGGTCTTTGCGGTAAACATGCTAAAAACTTCCCTTCTTTAATTTCGTAAACCATATTTTTGAAACGATTTCGCTAGACAAAAAATTCTGATTTTTAATTCCCACGAGCTCTACTGATTCCACTTTTTAGATTTTGGTTGAGCACCCGAAATTTTCGAGATTGACTCAAAATTTTTCAGATTTTCGTGGGTTTGGAAAATAAACGCACATGCTCGCTTATTAGAGAAATAAAGTATGTGCTTTGCTATCTTTTTCTAATTCTGATTTCAAATTCTCATTCTTTCTCAAAGTTTTAATTTCTGACTACGATTTTGTTATTTATCTAATTGTCTGAATTGCAGATAATCGTATTTTCTTTATTAAACCCCAATGGGGCATTTACGTTGGAACCGCTGGAAATCATGAAATTGTTAATCAAAAATGGCCTTCACACTTAAAAGCCGGTTCGTGCTAATGGGAGCGTTTTGTTCAAAATTTCGTGCTGAACAAGATAGAAAGAAAAAATTACCTGAAAAAGTTCTTTTTTGCGGTTTATTTTACGTATTTATGATTGGAGATATCCCATTTTGAGTTGTTTTAATTTTTTGATTATAAGTTTTTATCTGAAGATGAATTGGTGTGGTTTAAGTGCTTATCTGGTGTAGAATTTGACGGGCTTTCAAAGAAATACAAACTTAGTCGGGTAAGTTGCTGTATTACACGCAAAATATTAGCATTTTTCAAAAATTCCGAGAAATACCGAATTTAGTTCATTCTTATAAGCACTGAAAAATCATTGGTATCACCATTTATATTTCAGTACTTTTACTGCATCAGAAAACGCAGATTCTGCGCATCATTTTGATACAAAGAAGACAGCAAATCATAGAACAAATCAGTAGAGACAGAAATGCAGTTTTGCGATTATTTTGAGTTCTGTCTATTTTTTAGCCAACTATTCTAAGCCAGAGCTTGATTTTTATAGCACATTTTTCGGACACTTTAATTGCTTAACAACATGGTATTATTGGATTTTCGTAGTTAAATTTTTTATTTCCAAAAAACAGCCTCTCAAAATAATCGCAAAGGGGTTTTTCATTTTTGGGCTTGCGATTATTTTGCGATTATTTTTTGAGAGGTTTTTTTCGTGATAATTTTGATATAATTTTGACTAGATGTTATATGCCAAAATGTAGCTCAATTAAGTTAGCTGAGGAATGCAAAGTTTGTTTAGCCATAGTTTCTCATCATCATCGTCAAAATTGAGCCGAAACATGACGTAAATTATTTTTTTGATTGTCATTTCTGTCATTTTTCGGCTCAATTTTGACGATGATAACCAGAACCTGTGATTAAAAAAAGTTTACATTACTCAGCTAACTTTAATTGAGCTACATCTTGGTATATAACATCTAGTCAAAATTATATGATAATTATTACAAAAAAACCTCTCAAAAAATAATAGCAAAATAATCGCAAGCCAAAAATGACAATCCCCTTTGCGATTATTTTTGAGAGGCTGTTTTTTGGAAATAAAAAATTTAACTACGAAATCCAATAATACCATGTCGTTAAGCAATAAAAGTTGTCCGAAAAATGTGCTATAAAAATCAAGCTCTGGCTTAGAAAAGTTGGCTAAAAATAGACGGAACTCAAAATAATCGCAAAACTGCATTTCTGTCTCTACAAATCAGTACCAGGATCATCAAACTAGTTGGTGACCTGACTTTTTTGGGTTTATTCAAATTCGCGCCTTCCTGGCGCTCTGTACTTTTAGGTTTTTTACAGTTGCCAACGCATGTTCGAGCTCTTCTCAAAATTAATTGCCCCAAATTTCAAAAGAATTTTTTTCTCGAGAAAACGTAAAAATACAGAACGCCAAGAAAGGCGCGAATTCGAATTATTCCGGAAAAAGCCTGGTCATCAACCGTTTTCTTGATCCTGGTACTGCTTTTTGTTATGATTTTCTGTCGGCTTTGGTATCAAAATAATACGCAGAATCTGTGCTTTCTGCTACTGTAGGTATACTGAAATAAAAAACGATGTTAGCAATGATTTTGTCGTGTTTAGACGAAGGAACTTAATTCTATATTTTCATAGGTTTTTTGAAAATGCTAATATTTTGTATGTTATACGGCAACTTACTTGACTAAGTTTGTATTTTTTTTCAAAGCCTGTCGAATTCTGCACCAAATAAGCACTTTAGCTACACAATTTTGTTCGCAAGTGAAAAGTTACACTCAAATAACTAAAACACCTCAAAACTGAGAGTGTCCATCAATGAGTTTCTATAAAAAGTCGAAAAAATAACTTTTTTGAAACTTTCTTTCATCTATCTTGTTCAGCATAAAATTCTGAACAAAACGCTCCATTAGCACAAACCGGCTTTTCAGTGTTAAAGGGCCTGCCCACGCTAATAAGAGGTTGTGCCCGGGAATTAAAAATTTTTCCTAATCATTGAACTTCTGTACAAATTTTTCAACTTGGTTTCTAACAAAACAAGGTAGGACTATACTTTAGTGCGGTTGCTCAAAAACGCGTTTTAAGTATTTTTTTCGACGTAATTCAATGTGAAACGTCCAAAAAACATGTTTTAGGTGTGGGAAAAACCAAAACCGAAAAAAAAATTTTTGGAAAAATTTTCATTTTTGGTCTAAAATTGGTATTTTTCGGTCTTTTTCACAGTGTTCGATTTCCGGACAAGGCAAAAATATTGTGCATATTACATGTTTTTATTCTCGGATTCATTTCTAGGTGAGCTAGTGTGCGCATCTCTAACTCTCAAGCCCCCTACGCCCCCTCGGGGGCGTAGGGGGCTTGAGAGTTAGTATTTATTGAATGATTATATATTATTGTCGACAAATCAAAAATAATAAACCATTTAATTTTTCTGATTTTTTTTACAGCAAATTTATATGCAAGGCAACAACAGAGCCAATAGCCAAGGCAAGGTTGAAAATAGTCAGTTGGCCAGCTGCTGCCGTGGTACTAGAGTCCTTCCTTCACCAGGAGCACTTGAAGCAACCGAAAACCAGCAGTAGTATTAAAAGGCAAATCAACAGGAGAAGCTGTAGAGCTGCTTAAATCAGCAAGAGAAACTGCAGGGCTGCCCAATCAGCAGCAGAACCTGTTAGAGCTGCTTAAATCAGAAAGAGTAGTTCTCTTAAAATTTGGACAGCTCTGATCAGCGTCCCAGAATCGTCTGTAACACGGCAATTGTATGGTATAGAACATGAAACGAGCTCACGCACGGACCTGATTCTGTTATTTTAGCCTTCAGTAATTAAAACATACTTGCACATTTCGCTTCTGGCTGGATCTGTCATATTAGCTGTTCTGCTTCTCGCAATTTTTCTACCATCTAAAATTTTCAAAATTTATGCTGGTGTGATAAATGTAATTTAACCATTGGTTATTTGCCGGGGTCTAATAACCAGGAATTGAACCAAACGTTACTGGTATGACAAGACGATAGTTCATAGTCAAATAAGAAGGCTCTGTGGGGCCCTATTCACCTTTAAGGGACATTATTCTCAGCTTGGTCCCCCCTGTTGATTTTCTTAAAAAATGCCTTAGTCACCCTGTCAGTATTCCTTAACCACCTTAACCATGATCACCTCTAACACAACACGGGGACCAAGGCGTTTTTCAAGGCATTTTTTCTTTAGTTCCCCTCATACTCAGATTTTTTGAAAAGTGACCCAAAATCACGCCTCGAACTCATTTTTTTTGCACAACAAGATACGAGAAGATACAAGAATTTGACGGAGTCTAATATTGAAGGGACCGACCCAAACTGTTTGTTAAATCGGGTGTACAGTCGAACGTCTATATTGCATCCACCTCTGTGTTGCATCCGTTCTTTTTTTTGTTTTGGTTTGGTTGTCCGGAAAATAAATTACCTATTATCAAATCAAAAATGGGGCGCAAAGGCTTGTGGTAGAGATGCGCACACACACATACCTGAGACACAAATCACTCGAAAGTGACTCTGGATGCATATAACATGTATGCATACAGAGCTTTTTATGCGTTAGGCCCCAGAAGTAAAAACCTGTTCAAATCTAGTATTCGTACCCAGATTTTGCTTGAAAAAAGTTGAAACTTGGTCAAAATACCCTAAAAAGACCATCTACCCCAAGGCGTGGCAATTTTTTTTGATAAAATTCAACTTTTTTATTTAGAAAGTGTTAGAAATGCTTCTCGTACCTTGTTGTGCAGAAAAAAAATGAGTTCGGAGAGGGGGGCTGTGATTTTGGGTCGAAAAAAATCTTTTTCCTTTATTTAGACTAGCTTCTATATCTACCACTCTACCGTATACCCGTATTAATGTACGGCCGGGACATTCAGTTTTTAATCCTATCCCGGATTTTTTTTTATATTTTTTGTCTCATCCTATTCTCGGTTTAGGTCGACCTCCATCATTAGAGAAAAGACCCCAACAGCGTGTCAAACATGTAAAAGATCGAATCGGGCTTGTCATTTCGTTGTCAGTTTCAAGCAAGCGCTTTTTTGTATTTTTCCAAAAATACTATTTTTTATTGTTGCAATTAAGCAAATTTCGTTCCTCGAAACTTTTTTCAGCATAAAATCACGGAGAAAGATATTTTCAAATGGTAGGGAGGAGAGAGACTTCAGCAGCTACTTTTTGACATCAACTACTACTTCACTTCATACACCTTTTGTTCATATATTTTGTTTTCTTCTCTATAAGGAAAAAACTTCACTAAAACACCTAGTTAAAAATCACGGTTTTTGTTGTGAGTTTGGTGTGATTTTCTCCAAAATTATTTTTTATCAGTCTGTTTGACCATTCAATCGATTAATAAAAATTTCAGCTACGAAACGGTGTAAAACATCTGAGATAAGAATGCAAATATATGAAAAAAAGGTATGTGAAGTAAAGTTGTAGTTGAAGTCCCCCTTGAATTTTTTTCTGCGAAGGCCAATTAGACTTCTTTTTCTTGAAAAAATTCATATTTCTAACATTCCAACGGTCAGGCGTGAGCTTTGCTGCTCTTGGTTTAGAATGTTGCGCTAAACACGATAATGCTAGTTTTTTCGACAAATTTTTGTGTTGGGTTAATCTTCTATTAGAGACAATTAAATTTTCAATTTTGAATTTTATCTCGTCACGAAAGTACGAAATAACCTATGAGTTTAGATTTTTAAACCCTTTTAGCAGTTGTTTAGCTCGTTTTGTAGAGCAGACTCAGGTCTATTTTTGAGTGGTGTTTGTCTAATTATTATTTAGGTTTGTGGGTGCGCACTCAGTTTTGCTAAAATTATTTTTAATAGACGCCGAAATTCAAATGCTGTACTTACTATTTTTCACACGTTTTATATATTTTTTGACTGATAAAACAGCAACAACTATCCATCTTAAACGCCCTGAAATTACCCAATCCACTCTATTCTGAGCCTTAAGGCCATCTGACTCGAAATCTGATTTGCTCAATTAGTTTTTCGCAAAAAATTTATTCCTTTAAAAAACCCCCACAAACAACTTATTTCTAACTATTGGAATTCTTGCGATTAAGCCCATCAGACTGAAATTCGGATCCGTTCAATCGCTTTTTCATAGAAATTTTACCCCACTTTAATAAACTCCTATCACACAGTTTTTTTCAGTTTTTCAGCCATTCCGGATGGGATTTCCGGGCAATTCTAAGGGGTGACGTAGAGTTGGTGGTTCGAATCCACCTGGGTGCATACCCTTTTTATGATTTTTAAGACATTTTTGTCAGCAGGGGGGACAAGGAAATTTTTCGCCAACTTCGTTTTTGCCAAATTCATTTCGCCATAACTCACGTTTACCATTTTGTTTTTGCCCAGTATTTCCTAGCCATTTTGCTTGTTGTTTTCTCAGATCTGTTAATTAACTTTGACATACATTCACTTTTACAGTGATAAACGTAATGTTCGGTGAAAAAGAAGAGCAGCAGGGCTACACGTTGACATATCATGCACAAAAAACAAAAAACTAAATGTGGTCCCACGGTGCTTTTAAAGCGTACTGGGTTTCAGGCACATCCTCTAAGATTTAACGACGCCTTGATTTAACGGTTCAAAAAACTTTTTGTTCAAATAGTGTATAAATATTTTTTTACTTGTCATAAAAATGTGTGCACTCAGTTTGAGCTTCAGTATAACAATATGGGTTTCTACAGGCTTTTTAATAGGCTTAGGCTTTTTACCAGGCTTTTTACCAATCACTACATACAAAACTGCCATTAGACAAAAAATTGCAGCAAGACTTGCATTAAATAATTATTGAAACAGTAAAAGTGAAAAGAATGAGCATTTACACTCGAATCACCCTTATTAATAGTTAGCTAGCTAAAATTGATGATAAGCATCTTTTAGCCACTTAATGCTGAACAGTTTTTGTGTGCTAACAAAATACAGAGAATTATTCATTTTCGGAAGCAATCAAATACAAAAAATACAGGGCACTGACTGTATCATAGAAAAATCAGGCACTTGTTTACTGGGGGGGGGGAGGATCTTTTTTAGTCAATTTATGAATAGTGTTTTAGACAAGTGTTGGGAATTTTCTGAAATTCTCGTACTCGTACTTCGTACAAGTAGTTTTTTGACCTCGTACTCCGTACTCGTACTCGTACCACGCTACAAAATCTCGTCGTACTCGTACTAGTAGTACGAGCTGAAAAAGGCTCTTACTCGTACTCGTACTTTACTCGTACCTGAGGGAAAACTCATGCTGTACTCGTACTTGAATAAAAAATCCGTAATCTTTAAATTTTTCACAAACATTTATTTAATCTAAGTAACATTTTTATATAATTTTTGTCGAATGGGGAATCGACTACCATAAGGGAGTATTTTTTTAGAAGAATTCAGTATTAGAAACACTACGCGTTTACTACTGAAGCCTTAAGCAACGCTTCGCATTGCGATTTTAAAGGAGTAGATATTTGACACACCATAAAATGAATAACACACCATGACCAAAACCTAGCTGCTTCGCATCCCTTGGAATAAGGCATATTATGACTAAACCATGAAAAGGCATAGATTTAAAACGGCCGCTTCGCGTGCCTTGAAATGAGGAATACCATGACCATACCATGGAAAAGACGTCAATTCAGAAGAATAATCAGAACATTTAAAGAGAAAATAGGAAACTTATGCTTTCAAAATGCCTTTCTCATTTAAAAACTCGTGCTTTATAAAAAAAAATTCTGCTCAAAAATAGCCAGAAAAAACATGGCACTCGTACTTAAAGCTTCTCTTGGTACTCTTACATGTTCTTTCGTCCTCGTAATCGTACACGTACCTCATCATTTTTTCTGTTCGTACTAGTACTCGTACTCGTCCTCTATTTTTCAGCTGCTCGTACTTCATACTCGTACTCGTAGTACGAGTACGTACGAGTACGAGTACGAAGTACGAGTACGAGTTCCCAACACTGGTTTGGACGTCTTCTAAGTAATTTTATACGCTAAAAACGATGAAAAAGTTGTTTCCCAACAATTTCCATACTAAAAAATTTGGGTTTAAAAAAATTTTGGTTACTATAAGTCGACCAATTACCTTGGTCCCCAAGCTAAATAACAAAAAGAGTACTTTGATATCCGTAAAAATACCGAAAAGATGGGATTTGAATATAGTTTTGTTAGCTGGGGCCTACTGCATAAAGAAACTCTGGTATGTGAATTGTTTTCATGCATCCAGAGTTTTTTTTCCAGTGATTTTTGTCTAAGGTATGTGGGTGTGCGCATCTCAGTCCAAAGCTACCAGCCCTCTGCGCCCCCGAAGGGGTCGCAGGGAGCTTGAGAGTTAGAGATGCGCCACTCACTTACCTAAGACATGATTCCGAGCAAGACTCTTGTTCAAAAATACATATAGAGACTTTTTGCCTAGCTCCAGTGACCAAAAGTGGTAGAATACCTTAATACACGATTTTTTACCTTGGCGGACCAAGTCAATCGGTCAACTTATGACAACCTTTTGAAAACCTATTTTTTAGTACGGAAAATTGTTTGGAAACAATTTTTTTTATTGTTTTAGCATATAAAAATTACTTACAAGACGTTCGAACCATATTCACAGTCGACCGAAAAGGCCCCCTCATCAAGGAAACAAGTTCCGAAAATCAACGTATTTTAGATGATTAACACTACATATCCCAGCAAAAAAAATTCTGCTTCAATTTTAAATTTTTTTATGCATTTAAGTTGAGCAGTCAAACGCACTTCGTCTAAACGACTATCGAAATCACGGTGTTCAAGCCTAATCTGAGAAGAGGAGTGTACACTTGGGGTTTTATGCCGTTCAAGCTTATTATATGCTAGTAAAACTGAAAGGCAAAAAAAACCACAATGACTTTTAATCGGCTTTTTCATCTAGCATTTTTCTCTTGTTGCTTAAATATTTGTCAAACAGGTGATTTAAAAAAAGATTATGATTTGATGATTCTTAGATGTCGAGAGGGTTCCCGCTAATTCAAATTATTTTCTTTATCGTTGGATTTTACGTACAAATTTTTCAACTTGGTTTCTAACAAAACTATACCCACAAATGAATTCTAGCCTTGTTTGTTAGAGACAGAGCTGAAAATTATTGGTTTCAGCTTCAAAATTATTCTAATTTTTGGTACGTATACGTTTGCTCCTTTTTGTCCATAATGTAACGAAAAGGAGGAAATGCATAAGCCAAGTTTATACGCGCCAATTCAATTTTCGATAATGTTTTTCTTGACTTTTTTAGTAATCAACTTCGAGGTGGGGGGGAGGTGGCCAATTTTTTTGCGGGTGGGAGGTGAGAGGAGGCCAACCCTAGTCATGACTACATTACCTAGAAAGTTTTTTTTACATTTTTATAAAGTGGCTTCTCCATATAACGAACTTCATAAAATGACTCTCTCTACAGAACGATGGCTGAAAAAAAATTTAGTTGGCCTTAACAAATTAGGCCAAAATAACTTTTTATGCAAGGAGTCTCCCTCCATCTAATGTCTCCCTCTATATAACGACTCTTTTTGCTTTATCATGGTGTTAAACTCTTTTCTCATAACGACCATAAAACTTGGTAAATTTTCGAAATTCGGAAGTTACACTGATTTAACCACCCCTTCCCTAAGTACGTGAATTTTTTTATTTTTTCCTGGAAGTGGTTTATATGGGTAAACATGCGAGGAATCGATTGCAATCATCAGAAAAAGCAGAAACGATTTTTTTTTAACATCCGTACTTCGACAGCATCCCAAGCGCACGTTACGGTGTACTTCTTCTTAAGAAAGCATTATTGTTTTGACATTTTTGAGCACAATAAACGCATTTAATGGGCATACCCACGCTTATAAGAGGTGGAGACGGCAATCAAAATTTTTCCTAATATTAAAACTTGTGTACGGATCTTCAGCTTGCTTTTTAACCAACAAGGTCTAGTATATTATTTAAGGTGTGGTTTTGTTAGAAATCAAGTTGAAAAATCCGTACAAAAGTTCAATGATTAGGAAAAAAATTGAATTCCCCGCCACCCCTCTTATTAGTGTGAGCATGCCAATTCAAGTACATTTTTGTCGATTTTGGAAAAGGCTCAAATATATTTTACCACTTTTTCATATAGTTCGAGAAACATCTGGCCAAACCCGCTAAAAAACAAGAGGCAATGTAGGGTAGGCATGATCACCGGTAATTTTGGGAATATTCGTAATATTCTTGAAAAGCGTGATATTCTTATTCGGGAAATTGGTAACAATTAAAAAGATTTCAATTTAAATCTTCGTTGTTTCAAGAGGAATTTAAAAATCGTTTTAGACTTGTTTGTTTAACACGAAAAACGGCTGTACGTCCTGATGGTATGTCCTTGTGCAGATTTCACGTTGAGCACGATGGTGAAAAAAAAATTGAAAAAAGTAACTCTACGGTGGTCAGCGGCCTTTGTGAACCATCAATGTCACGACTTTTGACTATGCACTTCAAAGAAGTAAAGATGCCACTGTTTTAATATATTTTTTATATTTCCTGTGCAAATAAAAGCGCAGATTGCGAGCTTTCAAATGACATATTGTGGAGGTATTTATGACAATCATATGATAATTTTTTGGCTCACAGAAACCATTGTGTTTTTTTTCAAAAACATTGTTCATACAAAAATATGTACAAATAAATGTCGAAAATGCCGTTTTTAAGTTTATGGTTGATACTGTTCGACAGAGCAAGAAAAACTGCACCTGACAGTGCTTTAAAGAAGCTCTGCAATCAAGCTTTTCGAGTGTTTAGCAAAGGTTCAAAAGTATATTCCAAAGGCATCTTGACCTAAAACTTCAATTTTGCTATATAAATCTGAAATTCTGACACTTGATTCGAGTTCAGCATGGTCGATTTACTTGAAAAACTGTCAATTGATTATCACAATCCTTGTCAAATTTCAAATTCCTCTCGAGAAAAAATTATTTGAAATTTGAAAAATTTTGAATTTAAACAAAATATTTGTCCCGCGCGGAATTGAACATTTGACAGTGATTGTGATAATCAATTGACAGTTTTTTAAGTAAATCGACCATGCTGAACTCGAATCAAGTGTCAGAATTTCAGATTTATGTAGCAAAATTGAAGTTTCAGGTCAAGATGCCTTTTGGGATATACTTTTGAACCTTTGCTAAACACTCGAAAAGCTTGATTGCAGGCTTCTTTAAAGCACTGTCAGGTGCAGTTTTCTTGCTCTGTCGAACAGTATCAACCATAAACTTAAAAATGGCATTTTCACATTTATTTGTACATATTTTTGTATGAACAAGGTTTTTGAAATAAACACAATGGTTTCTAGGAGCCAAAAATTATCATATGATTGTTATAAATACCTCCACAATATGTCATTTGAAAGCTCGCAATCTGCGTTTTTATTTGCACATGAAATATAAAAAATATATTAAAACAGTGGCATTCTTTACTTCTTTTAAGTGGCATAGTCAAAAGTCGTGACATTGATGGTTCACAAAGGCCGCTGACCACGTAGAGTTACTTTTTCAATTTTTTTTTCAAAATCGTGCTCAGCGTGAAATTCTGCACAAGGACATACCATGAGGACGTACAGCCGTTCCCGTGTTAAGAGGCCAATCCGGTGTCAGAAGCTTTATTTTGCGTGACGAAAAAAATTGAAGTCAAATTTGATACAAAAACTCGTTACAAAACTCAAAAAAAAATCACCGATTTTTGAGTCGCGGTAATATTCTTTGGTGATTTTGAGGAATATTTCCATCATCCACCCTAGAATGATAAAATTTGAAAGGTCAACCAGTATTCAAATAAGACCCAACACTCTCTAAATACCTTTTTGAACTTTTCAATCCACTGAAATTCTAATTTCCACTTTAAAAAAGTCATCTCTCCACTCAAGCCATCCATCCGTAACTAAATGCATCCCTGAATTCGATTCGAATTAGCAAGTGGGCTATTAGGCAACTTATTTTGCGCATGTATTTCACAAATAGCTGAAGGCTTTGTATGGCTCAACCACCCAGTCAGCCACCTAGACCTAAAATTTATTTTAAAATAATTCTCGTTTGAATTGACCTGGTACCCGCCTTACAAAATATTTCCATCAGCGCGAGCATGCCGCTTTAACTATGTAATTTGAATTTTCACGGCAAAGATGCCGTTTCTGCTTTTCTGGTGATCTCAATCGATTTCTCGCATCTTTTACCCTATAAGCCACTACCAGCAAAAAAGAATTTTTCACATGCTTGGGAAGCATGGCATTTCAAATTTGAAAAATTGCGATTAGAGGAATTTTCCTTTCAAGACAAAAGGAGAATATTTTCTTAAATTTCTTCATTTTGATTAACTGGATGCTTAACTATATAATGGAATTAAAGGGGCATAAAGGGTACATTAAAAGGGTACATTTTATAGTCCGAATGGTTCGAATACCACTGCCAGCATGCATACCATATTATACATATAATAGAGCCCCCCTCTCTAATAGAGCCCGCCACCTTGTTTTTGACTGAAACTTCAGAGTTAGGGCATTTTCGATTGACAATTCCATAGTTTTGGCATCCGAAAAATGAAGCCCTCGGGGCTCTATTAGAAGAAATACGGCACTTTTTTTTTCGACTACAGCCGACCCTCGATTTAACTACACGCGATTTAACGACATCTCTGATTTAACGACACCCGAAACAGAGCCAATTTGGTTGACTTGGACTAAAATTCAGTCAAAGTGAACCCCGATTAAACGACACCCTAGGTCGATCCACAGGGATGTCGTTAAATCGAGAGTTGACTGTATTTATGTATTATATTTTCTTTTTTCCTATATATTATTATTTTTAAATGTTGTTATACTATGGTATCAAATAATAATAAGATATATTAATAATAAGATATATGGTACGTAGCAGGTCTGCACCAGATACCGGATATCCGTCACTTTTTTACATCCGATAACCGGTATTCAAAAATTGGCTGATTTTCGGATAAGTCGATTAAGCATGCGGTATTTTCAGATTTTTTTTCGAGATAAATATCTACCGTATTATTTCTTACAAGCCGACAATCTCCGATGGTAATATCCGACGTCTTTGGTGGTATGTATATTTTACGCTGTTTTTGCGGGCATCGACTTAATGTACCTTTTGTCTCATCCTGGAACCACCCTTCGCTCGAACTACTTAGGCCTCAGGCTCAGGCTAAGGAGTAGGCCAGCGCATATTGGGACGGACTAATAAATGCCTTACGTACTTTTTCCGGGGTAATCTGGGACTGAAACTAATATTCTGGTGCTCTTTTCTAAGGTTTAAAAAAGAGATTTGGGATGAAATGGGACAAAAGGTACATAACGTTGACGCACCCTTTTTTTGCGTTTCCTTAACTCCCACGAGCTCTACTTATTCTGCTTTTTTGATTTTGAATTTAAACTGTTGCCAGTTCTGTTTTTATATTATGGTCGGAAATATTGTAAGGGTTCCGATTTTGCCGATCGTTTTTTTAATCTTGCAATTTCATCATTAAAAAAGCAAAAACCCGGTTATCCGGCACCCTTTTTCGAAAGGGTTTCGTAATTTGGGTTTAAAAAAGTGTTGGGCCCAAGTTTGGAACGAACTTTTGGGGTTATGGGATAAACGAGGTTTGACTGTGATCACTAAAGCATAAATATTTTTGAAATTAAAGTATTTATTGAAAGGGCTGGACCTGTGAGAAATCTATGGCAAATACACTCTCTGGCTAAATGTTTTTGACAAAAAAATTATCGTTTAGAAAGACGATGTGCCAAACAATTTCAAAATATTTTCAATGATTGTCATTTTCCGCTAATTGTCGAAACCCTTAATAGACATACCGTATTTATTCTAATTAGGCCCCAGTCTCTATTATCCCTCCAGTCTCTAATAAGGCCCCACCCTGGAGGGGGGTTGAAAAATAAGGCCCCAGTCTCTAATAAGCCCCCACCTAAGCCTGATTTGCTACACCGTTTTGCAAAAAAATCCTGAAATAATAAGTCTTGTGCGCAACTTTTCTTTCTGTTTGAATTGAATTTCTTGAACGCTCGTATTTATATTGGTCTTCCAACTTTGTTCGCTTTCATCTGTCATTTATTTTTATTCATCAAATTTATTTTAGGCAATCAACAACGAGCGATCTTGAGCAAATCGATTTGGATGGCAATGCTAAGAAGCTAAAGTCTTATACGCTTGAGAAGAAGCTCGAGGTGGTCGCTTATGCAAAGCAGGCCAAAGCGCAAAGAAAGCGCAAAGAAGGTGTTATAGATTGATGTAAAATTTGCTTTTAAGTGTTCAAAAATAAGGCCCCAGTCTCTATTATCCCCCCAGTCTCTAATAAGGCCCCACCTTGGAGGGGGCTTGAAAAATAAGGCCCCATGGGGCCTAATTAGAATAAATACGGTAATCTGTAATTTTGGAGGTTTTCGTGGCACCGCCATTTTTTCGATTTTTTTTCTACCGTACATGTTATATATTAATCGACTCCAAATTTAACGCCGAGTATAATGTTCTCAGGTGTAAAACACCAATTTATGCTGAAACTTTGAGTTATGGCTTTTACAGTTAAGTAATTAAATTTAACCTCTAAAAAGACCCCCTTTCTTTAAATGAATAGAAGTGGGCAGTATTGATCATACTTATATACACATTTGTGCTCATTCTACTCGGCTTGAAGAACTCTACAAGATTGCGGTGGGGTCAATTTCAGTAATTTACCTCAAAAATTACAAATTATGTCTCTTAATTTTCATTATGCCTTTTTTATTATTAGTGATTGTCGTTTAATAGGCAAGTCGTCGCATTGCCGCTTCTGTGTTCGAGCCCAATTTTTCGCCATTTTTGAAAAAAAATTCTCACCGGAACTTGGGAGTAAAGCCTTTTTTGAGCACAAATACGTAAAGTTGAGAGCGTCTTTGAAAAAATAAAAACTTTTCCGAACTGGAGATTGCAGATTTTAACATGGAGTCCGGGTAGATTTTTGTGTTGAAGCTCAATTTTTCTATATTTTGCAAAATTTTGTGGGATATCTGCCTGAAACCTTCAGGTACAAGTTCTTGCTTTTTCTCAATCAAAAAACCTACAATAGCTAAGAACTTTTTTGCCGGAACCTCTATAGAGTAGTAGCGTCACTCTTTTGATATGACAGTGTAAATTATATGTTGTAAAGTTGATAAAATATTATAGAAATATACACAACTAATTTCACCAAAACTTTTATTCCCATCAACACAAGTTAAAAATGTCATAAAAATTCTGTCATCTAAAGCACCATCTAATCCGATATTTCGAAACATGTGTTTTCAAACCATTCGACAAATGTAACTAGAACCTTAGAGAAATTTGCATTGCTGCTGAAATTACCAAACACGAAAAATTTCAAAAATTAAAAATCCTTTAAGCCATCTTGAAAAACATTTTTTTTGGCGTGTTTATGCAAAAAAATTGGAGCACTTGTACTATACCCCAGCACTCACGTGTACTATACACCCAGCACCTACCGAAAATCGCCTTGGTCCCGAAAGCTCATTGAGTGCTGGGGTGTAGTACAATTCAGCCAAAAAGTTATTGCTGTGAAAAAATTTCAAAAAAATTGCCTTGGTCCCCCAAGGGGCTCAGGTTCAAGTATTAAAAAGGTGGTGGATTTCAGGTTCAATTAACCAAGGTCTGAATCGAAAAAGTATATTTTTTCCCGAATAGTTTCAAATTTGTGTAATATGCTTGCAATTCTTCCAAAATGTCATCCCATATAAAAAAAACAGTTTGATTCCAAATGTTTTCACTTCAAAAGTGAAATTGTGTATGTAGCCATCTTTATTGTTTATCGTCCACATTTTCGACTCCAGTTTCGGCAATTGGTTCATCAGCCCCGCCCAAATTCTCAGATTGTTTTGCTGCTTCCTCTCCGCCTTCATTTAGATCTTTAACTGCTAGTCCGTCCGCATCGATTTGGTCTCCTACTGCATCACCCACCGTTGGATCAAGCTCAGGTATAGTATCTGCAGTTTCACCTAGTCCAGTTCCATCATCTCCGCCTAGACCATCTACAGGTAGAACATCTTCTGACTCGCACCTTCTTGTCCACCAGCTCCACTATCTACAGTTTCAACATGTCCAGGCTCAACATGTTCATGTTCACCAGCTCCAGAACCAGCATTTTCGTGTGCACTACCTTCAGACCAGCTTTTTCGTTTCCATTAACTCCAGACCCAGCATGTCCAGCATGGCTGCCTCTTTCGCAGCTATCTTCTTGAAAGCGTTTTTCGAAGAAAGCTTGTCTCCAAAAAAGACCTCAGCATCTAGCTTTGTAACTTTTGTCAATTCTGCGTGTTTTGCAGGCTCTTTTGTTTTCAAAAGCTTTTTAATGCCGTCATGTAAAATTTGCATTTCTTTGTAGATTTTCGCGAAATGTTGGTGAATTGTGTTCAAAGCAGCAGTTTCTTTTGCCACTTCTTTCAATGGTCGGTTTTCTATGTTGTGGCTATACTCAAACTTGCCAATCGCTTTAGTTAAATTTTCAATCAGTTGATCGCCCAGTGCATTTCTAAAGCCTTTCGCTTTGGACTATAGCTTTCTTTCAGATGCCCTTGTGTCCAATTTCCTAATGTTTTGACAATCT
Source organism: Ditylenchus dipsaci (assembly GCA_004194705.1). NCBI lineage: Eukaryota > Metazoa > Nematoda > Chromadorea > Rhabditida > Anguinidae > Ditylenchus > Ditylenchus dipsaci. The sequence goes on along the minus strand of SADC01000785.1, from coordinate 6,421 downwards.
TATGTGCTATGCCACCTTTTTGTCAGCTTCTTGTTATTTTTCTCTTTAATTTTCAGTTCATCTTCTATTTCTTTTTTGATTTCAGGGTTTTTTTGAGCATTCTTTTCCATGAAGCTTCCAAAGCTTTATAAGCTGACTTATCTTTTTTGACTGATTTGTGCTGGAAGCCTTTGACCGTATCGCTTTGCAAAGTTTCACCGCCATCTGTTATGAAACTAACACCGAAGTGTGTGAATCCTTTAGATGGTAGCTAAATTTAATCATATATGTATTAGTTGGCTCTATATGCATTGCACTCACCTTAAAAAAATTTGCCTTGGTCCCACTCTCGATTTTTTTTAAAAAAGTAAAAAAATGCAAATGCATATAAAAGTGTTTATTCACACTTTTAAATTTTTTTTTCAGTAAGAAAGTTTAAGAATTTTTTTCTGCCTTGGTCTCTCAGGCTAACTAAAATTTTTTTTGAAAAACTAGCTGAGAGACCAAGTTCAAAATATTTCAATAAATTTTTCGGCAAAAAATTGTTCGGGTGATGTAATGTAAAAAACAATATTTTTGCAGAAAAGATTCTAAAAAATTGATAGGAGACCAAGGAATATTTTTTTGTGAGCGCAAATGCATACAGAGCTTATTATTTCATGAGTAAATTCTTTTCTGTTGCTTATTCGTTTTTTGTTAAAATTTTGTCTTTTTAAGCTGTAGTATTTTCTAAAATTTCCGAAAATAAATTGGAAAAACTTGGATTTTGATCATTTTTATATCTCAGGTTTTTTAAACTTTTACTGTGAAATAGGTCTTGTAGCTTTTGCGCTGCACTACAAGAAAGCACAGAGCTTTTGTTTAAACTGTTTACGTGATGCCTATTAACAACTTTCGAAGTCGTTTTGGTCATTTTGACTCCAGCCGTATGAGGTGTTACTTATTCACACACCAACAAAAATAATTTGCAAAATCCTCCGAAATTTAATCAAAATGTAGCTGACAAAGAGACAAAAAAGTCACAAAAATCAGCCTTTTGAAATGTAAGAAATAAAATTTGGCGCCCTTTTGAAAAGTGTCCTGGCGTGTGTCCTCCTTTAACCGTGGTCCACGGTTAAAGAGATTGATTTTTACAAAAAAGCCAGCTCTCATCACTCAAATGTTCGAAAGGAGCAGTTTCGGTATACACCCCCAAGTCGAGTTCGGTATAAGCCCCCAGTTTGCCTTGGTCTCCCAAGCTGATTTTTTTTATTTTTTTTCCGATTTTTTTTCAACTTTAACCCAATAAAAAACAGCGTTCAAAAATTCCGAAAAAATTGAAAAAAAATCAGCTTGGGGGACCACTGGGGGTGTATACCGAACTTGAGTGGGGGTGTATACCGAAACTTAGCCGTTCGAAATTAATCAGTTAAGTGTGTTTTGCGCCACATCACAGTGATTTTAATCTTGTTAAAGTGCTAAGACTTTGAATTAAATTTGATAATGATAAAAATGCTCGCATGTACCCTCCAGGGGTGGGACGGAATTCCGATTTCCGTCTTCCGATTTCCGATTTCCGGCACTTTTTTCTCTTTCGTTTTCCGATTTCCGATTTCCGAAAAAATAGGGCGAATTTCGGAAATTTCGGAAGAGAATAGTTCACTTTGAAAAATATTTTCGAAGTATTTTGGCAGAAATGTCTTGCAAGAAAATGGAAGTTACAGCTTTGCGGAGACCTTCGGTCCGCAAATATCTTAGTGCGCCACCTAGTTCTCAAGAAAGTGAGCGTTTCTTTTTAACTGCTGGATTAATTGTAAATGATCTCAGAAAAAGCGGATGCGGATCAGTGTTTTCATAATTCACACTAACAGTGACACTGACTCTGACACTGACATGTCAGTTTATCATGTCAGTTTTTTTAGTTTTTTCTTTTGACATAACCGGAGAGTGACCGTCTCCAAGAAAAAAGATCAATTTTTTATTTTTAGGGAATATGCAGTTAGCTATTGTGATAATAAGGCTAGTTTTGTGAAATTCTGACACTTTTGCAAAAATGTGAATAACTATGACAAAATTGGTCTAACTGCTTTTACATGCGAGCAATCTGAACCATGAATAAATGCATCACGGCAGATTGTGGCAAAGTCGGATTTTTTTGAGAAATCGGGCAGATTTTAGACACATTCTTTAGTGCAAACCTGAGCTTTTTCACATTTTTAGCAGAAAAAAGTGATTTACTGTAGTTTTTTTATTGGCTGTCAGCTTCTTAGTCACACTGGCTTTAAGAACCTTAATCTTGGAACATAGTAAAGTTGACCCTACTTGGATATACCATTATTTATTTCATATTAGTATTATTTAGATATACCATCACCACCCTCTAAACCAACTTTTTATAAAAGTATTTCGACACACCCTGTATCGACCTAAAATGGCCTCAGGAGCTCGAAAAAATACATATTCTTGGTTTCTGGTCTGTAAAAAATGGTCATTTCGAAACTAGGGTTATTTCTATGGTTATTTCCGCTGATCTTTTTTTCTGAAAATTGACATTTTATAAGAAAAAGTAAGTGAAAACACCGTTTCATCGTATTCAACGTGTAGGAATGCTTGAAAATGGTTAAAATGGTCTTTTTAAAGAATTCCATAAAAAAATGCTTTTGGGCGGGGATATACTCCGGTAGCGCCGAAATTATGTGTTTTAAATGGTGGACAAAAAGTCCTTGGCGGACTTTTGGGATCATATTTTGAAACACAAATACTGCAAGTCAAAATTTCCGAAGATACAGAATTGTAGCCTCGCATCTCCTCTTTAAATGACACATTGGACTTGGCTTCATTATGTCGGATAAGTCACCAGTGAGTTCCAAACACTTGTAAAGTCATTTTTAGCAATTTCACAAGCGTTTTCATTACTCTCAGTGTTCAAATTTCATATAGAATTCGAAATGTCACAAAACATCCTCTTACCATGTTGTAGCGCGCTCAAGAGCTACAGAACCAATATCACTAAATAAATTTTAAAAATGAGAGTGTTAGTATATGGCAGGTTCCCAAGTGGGCCAAAAAAGCCATAATGGCTTATTCATCAGCCGAAAATTTTTAAATTGCATTTTTATCATGTTTTCAAGCGGAATTTTGCCAAAATTCTGCCCTTCAGGTTGCCAAGTCCCTCAAATTGTAAATTCCTTACAAGACAAAAAACATTCAATATTGAATTTTAAAACGATTTTCCAAGTTTACATCTTTTTTGTCTTGTAAGGAATTTGGAATTTGACAATGATTTTTTTATCCTAGGAGCAGTTTTTCCAGTAAATCGACCACGCTGAACACGAATCCGGTGTCAGAATTTGTATTTTGCAAACTATTTTTTGCAATATTTTTTTGAGTTCTTTTTTTCTTTTGCTGGACAGTTAACGCCGAAATTTCTTATAAATGATTCATATTTTTTCAAAACTTATTAAAAAAAATCAGATAGTTTAACAAAAGTAAGTCAAAATCTGTGAAAACAGCTAAGTAAACAAAAACTGCTTTTGTCTGCACATTAACGTCTCCACATTTTCGGGTTTCACACGCCGTCATCAGTCTTGCGGAATCTTCGCGATATCAACTGTTTGATTAGCCATTGATCACCTTTATCAACCGGTGGATGGTGGACCTGGCGGTTGATTAGTGAATATTTTACACCAACCAGTTGATCAACAGAAATCAATGAACCGTTTGATGGTTGATGTGGCGGTTGATGAAATCCAGGCGTCGAATTTTAATAAATCACTCGGAAAAACTGCCAATGTTTCGTGTAGAACTCAAAAAGTTGCCCTAGGATCCATGATATAAAAATAAAAAATATAAAGATAAGTATTGACATTTTTTGAATTTAAGAAAAGTTGACCCTAAAAGCTGACCCCGACTGATTACGGCAGTGAACGTCAAACATAACTATAACTTTTCCTACAAAAATTTTTGTGAAAAACTCGTATTTGTAATTAAAAATTTTATAAGAATTTTTTGATGTGTTCATAACTAAATTCATGGATTATGTATTCGACATTTTGCTTTTAGAAGTTCATCAGCAGAGCAAGACTAAACAAAACGGCCAGCTGAACGTTGAAAATAGCCAACGGGCTGGCTCCAGCACCTTCATGATCATCTGAACAGCAAATATAAAGCTAGACTTAATGCACTGCCAGAAGTAAAAGTACCACCTGTAGTCGAAGAATTCTCTTCTGGTTCATCCGATTGGCTAGTATGGAGCTAGTATTGGTATTTTCTGGAGCGTAGTGTGGGGCTAGTAGTGGAGCTAGTATCGTATTTTCTGAGCAGTAGTAGTGGCGCTAGAGTCAGGTCTAAAAAGCATATAAATTCACGTCCACCCCGAAAAATGGCCAACTCATACCTGAAATCTGCACATTCCTTGTTTGACAACAGGACTTTCCCCCTTTTTAGATCACAATTTTTTTTCATCATACATCCTTCCACTTTAGTACGATCCTGAAATTTTATTGATTAATTTTTATAACAATTTGTAATTTGTAAAAAATCAACGGCATATCAAACTTTTGTCCATCAACTGACCACGGCTCATTTGGACAGTCTATCGTACTAAATACAGAATGTGAAAATGGCAATGGTGTGAAGACATTATTTTTTTAATTTGAGTGCAATTTTTCCTTGCGAAATTTTCTTGTCTAGCAAGCAGTTTTGTTCATGGCTTATTTATAAACGTGTCGTTGTCGACATCGTTGGCGTTGTCGTTAGAATTTTTTTTGTAAAAGCATTTTTGGCGCCAACGACAACGACGACGACAACGATGACCTATTTATGAAAGATCAGACGGCAGCGCCAACCACAACGAAAAATTGTCGTCCAATCGAACAAATTTTGCATTTCAAGCCAAAATTTAAGAACTGACTATATTTTCCACACGTTTTTTCTCGAAATGTCGACTGAAAAATGCAAAATATGTCCAATTTGGAATAAAAAATTTAGCTGTCGTTGGCGTCATCGTTGTCGTTGCCGTTGTCGTTAAACTTTTTTATTAATAGTCGTCGTTGTCATCGTCGAAAAAAAGGTTTTATAAAAAAAAATATTCCAACGACAACGTTTATAAATGAGCCTTTACAGACTTTCTGTATTTCATTTTTATAAATATATTGATTCCAAAAAGTCTTTTTTAGAATTTTTTTTCTTAATTGCGAATTTGGTTATTACCGGATATGACGAAATGGTAAAATTGGTGTTTTGAAGAAGTTTAAAAAAATTATTTGGAGGGGGGAAGTTATACTCCGGTAGCGCTCAATTGCTTGAACATTTTTTTAAATTTGAATTTTTGACGCTATTCAGTAATAAAAAATAAAATTCATAAACTTTTTTTTAAGTGAGCATTATTTACAATTTCAACTCAGCAGGACAGGGACTAGGACGATCGCAATCCTTGATGGGACATTTTCTGCGCCAATAGTACACAAACAAATAACATGAAATGCACTGCTTGCAGAAAGCTAAACATTCTGCTCTAGTAGTTATTAAATTTTTTGAAAAGAATGAATAGCACAGCTCCAATCATTCATATTTGTATGGGAATTGAGCTTATTCATCTTTTTTTTCTTGTGCCGACAGCCTACTCCGGTTAGCCACTATGTGTGTTGAAAGACCTATATTTGTTATTTCAGACTAGGATGAGTCATCAAGCTTTAACAAATTTTTGGCGCTACTTGCATATATGGGGGGGGGGGGTCCCCCTCCTAAATCAACTTTTTTTAAATGTTTTTCAAACAACTTACATCGACCTAAAATCACCTCGGGAGTTCAAAAAAGATATATTTTTAGGTTCTGGTCAACAAAAATGGAGTTTGGGCCACCTAAAAGTGCCCTTTTGACCAATTTACAGGAATTTGGGCCTGTATTAGAGCAGTGATCCGCGCTCTCTGTTTTGCTCAATCAAAAAAGTTGGCGGGATTCCTCTTTGAGTTGCATGAGCAGAAATCTCGACTTGATGCTTCAGAGGGGCAGATGACCCGCAGATACCAACTTTTTCGAAATGTTTTTATTTACAATCATGTTCAGCGAACTTTCCATAACACGCATAAAGTGAGCAAATAATAGGCAAACCAAAGTTAGAATCTATGACAGTTTCCGGCGATAATATTTTGACCATGTTCTTTCGATTACTTTCATTTCGGCCTGAGAGAAATCAACTTTCGACTTCGGGAAAACTTTTGGCAAATCGGCAGACTGATACTCCGCATTACTACTTGAATGTCTTGAAAATCTTAAGTAGTCCATACCCGAGAAATATTTAAAGCATATTTTAGGCTGGAAGCAACCCATTGCATCGCATCCGCCTCATTTAAGCTCTTTCTATCGCGTATGTTCTGAAGAAACTCCCTGCAAAATTGGTCTGAATCAGTAAAATCTAGAAAACTCTCCCTTCGTTCAAATACAAATGTGATTGCCGTCCCGA